>JAEIGF010000527.1:0-29691 GCA_018903485.1 Drosophila littoralis | reverse complement strand
TTAAGTATTGAAAATACATATATTGTTCAATGTTAAATGCTTTCCTCAATAATAATTGAAGTTTTATTTTGGGTATTGTGTATATATATTTTTCATATATTCCATCCGTCAATTCCATATTTTCATATATATATCAATATTGCCTTAAGTATTGAATATATATATATTGTTCAATGTTAAATGCTTTCCTCAATAATAATTGAAGTTTTAATTTAGGTATTGTGTATATATATTTTTCATATATTCCATCCGTCAATTCCATATTTTCATATATATATCAATATTGCCTTAAGTATTGAAAATACATATATTGTTCAATGTTAAATGCTTTCCTCAATAATAATTGAAGTCTTTTTTCTGGTATCACCATTTTTATATATTTTCGTTCATCCAATAATTTCATTATCTTGTATATAACTTAATGTTTAGTTTAAACATGTTTGTTTTCAATACTGCCCCTTCAGTATTGTATATATATTGATCATCAAATGATCAATTTTATTTATATGTTTGTGTTATTGAAACATATAAATCTTTAAAAGCAACGCAGACGAAACTTTCATACAGTAGGCAAAAACATATCACCAAAATATATATAACAATAAGATTGATAATATATTTTAAGCGAATGTATAACCCAATCATACGAATTATGTTCGTCTTCTCTTTCTTTTTATCGAATCATCAAGCAAAGGATAAGCTTCAGTGGATCGCAGTATGGCAGCTGCTCAACCACTTACAACACCTTGCCTGTTACAAAAGTCGTTTACAATTGATTCTAGGCTTTGTCATTGTATTAAATAATGTTTTAAAATATAACTAGCGCGGCATCAGGTGATCGGAGATCCTCCCAATTTACTATGTTATAAATAACATTGGCATCACATCCATTGTCGTTAATAAAATAAATTAAAAACTTTTAATGGTTTAGAAGCCATACAATGCAAATTGCCCCTTATTTATCATTGCAGTCCAGCACGGATACGACCTTAGAGGCGTTCAGGCATAATCCAACGGACGTAGCGTCATACCACTGTTCGCTCGAACAAGTATTGTGCCATTGGTCCGTACCTGCGGTTCCTCTCGTACTACGCAGGAATGCTGTCGCAACAACGTTTTGTCATTAGTAGGGTAAAACTAACCTGTCTCACGACGGTCTAAACCCAGCTCACGTTCCCTTGCATGGGTGAACAATCCAACGCTTGGTGAATTTTGCTTCACAATGATAGGAAGAGCCGACATCGAAGGATCAAAAAGCGACGTCGCTATGAACGCTTGGCCGCCACAAGCCAGTTATCCCTATGGTAACTTTTCTGACACCTCTTGTTAAAAACTCTTTAAACCAAAAGGATCGATAGGCCGAGCTTTTGCTGTCCCTGTGTGTACTGAACACCGAGATCAAGTCAGCATTTGCCCTTTTGCTCTATGTGTGGTTTCTGTCCGCACTGAGCTGGCCTTGGGACACCTCCGTTATTATTTGAGAGATGTACCGCCCCAGTCAAACTCCCTACCTGGCAATGTCCTTGAATTGGATCATACCTGAGTAATTGGAGTTATACCAAATTTTTAAATCAAGAATACATAAATGCATTCTCTCATTAAAGAATTTGTTTGCGATTATATAACAAACTCGTGATACTTTGATCAAGAAGCTTGCATCAAAACCCAATACCATAAGACATAATAATTATATCCGTATAATGGCTAGGAAATGATACACGTTCCATTTAATCAAGTAAGTAAGGAAACAATAAGAGTAGTGGTATTTCATTGTCGATACCAAACCGAAGTCTAATATCTCCCACTTATTCTACACCTCTTATGTCTCCTTACACTGCCAGATTAGAGTCAAGCTCAAAAGGGTCTTCTTTCCCCGCTAATTATTCCAAGCCCGTTCCCTTGGCTGTGGTTTCGCTAGATAGTAGATAGGGACAGTAGGAATCTCGTTAATCCATTCATGCGCGTCACTAATTAGATGACGAGGCATTTGGCTACCTTAAGAGAGTCATAGTTACTCCCGCCGTTGACCCGCGCTTACTTGAATTTCTTCACTTTGACATTCAGAGCACTGGGCAGAAATCACATTGTGTCAACACCCGCTAGGGCCATCACAATGCTTTGTTTTAATTAGACAGTCGGATTCCCCAAGTCCGTGCCAGTTCTGAATTGATTGTTAATTGATAATCGTTATAATTTAAAAGAACTAATTGGTTGCCCAACTAGTATTCTTAAAAATTTTTAGCAAGAAAGTTCCACAATTGGCTACGTAACTAAACTATCCGGGGAACAAGAAACTACCATAAATGATAGAAACTTTATTTACCCAGAACGAGCACATAAACCATGTTATTGTTTCCCAATCAAGCCCGACTATCTCAATCTTCAGAGCCAATCCTTATCCCGAAGTTACGGATCTAATTTGCCGACTTCCCTTACCTACATTATTCTATCGACTAGAGACTCTTCACCTTGGAGACCAGCTGCGGATATTGGTACGGCCTGTTGAGAAGTTTGCGTGTCCCCACCATAAATTTTCAAGGTCCGAGGAGAAAATATCGACACAACAGTATATGTCATGCTCTTCTAGCCCATCTACCATATCTCTCTGCGAAAGACTTCCATGGTAGTACGGCTATAAAACAGAAAAGAAAACTCTTCCGATATCTCTCGACGGCTTCTTTATGGTCGTTCCTGTTGCCAGGATGAGCACGAGGCCCATATTTAATAACAAACGGATACTCAACAGGTTACGGAATTGGAACCGTATTCCCTTTCGTTCAAAATTATTCAAGTGTATAAAAATCGGTTAGATGACAAATATATTTAGATTTTTCTTTACTTGAAAATTTTCGGCTTTCGCCTTGAACTTAGGACCGACTAACTCGTGATCAACCACTGTTCACACGAAACCCTTCTCCACTTCAGTCCTCCAAGGTCTCATTCGATTATTTGCTACTACCACCAAGATCTGTACCAATAGCGGCTCCATGCAGGCTTACGCCAAACACTTCTATGCACACCATTGTACCTTCCTACTCACTAAAGTTTCAAAATTTATATTACAAGTAATATAAACCATCTACTTTAGCGGTAATGTATAGGTATACAACTTAAGCGCCATCCATTTTAAGGGCTAGTTGCTTCGGCAGGTGAGTTGTTACACACTCCTTAGCGGATTTCGACTTCCATGATCACCGTCCTGCTGTTTTAAGCAACCAACGCCTTTCATGGTTTCTGTATGAGTTGTTAATTTGGGCACCGTAACATTACGTTTGGTTCATCCCACAGCGCCAGTTCTGCTTACCAAAAGTGGCCCACTGGGCACATTATATCATAACCTTAAACTTCATATCAAGAAAGTTAAGGTTCTTACCCATTTAAAGTTTGAGAATAGGTTAAGATCGTTTCGACCCTAAGGCCTCTAATCATTCGCTTTACCAGATAAGATTATTTTATACAACAGTTAAATGCACCAGCTATCCTGAGGGAAACTTCGGAAGGAACCAGCTACTAGATGGTTCGATTGGTCTTTCGCCCCTATACTCAATTCTGACAATCGATTTGCACGTCAGAACTGTTTCGGTCTTCCATCAGGGTTTCCCCTGACTTCAACCTGATCAAGTATAGTTCACCATCTTTCGGGTCACAGCATATATGCTCAAGGTACGTTCCAGTTAGAGGCATAAATAATATAAATATCATTATACATAACTATATAGAGCGCCCCGGGATTGCGTTAATTAACTATAAATAGCTAAAAAACTAATCCCATTAATAGTCAAGTTAATTACGCTATTAGGTTTATATCCCAATAACTTGCACATATGTTAGACTCCTTGGTCCGTGTTTCAAGACGGGTCCCGAAGGTATCCTGAATCTTTCGCATTGTTAATCATACAAGTGCATATAATAAACACAAATATCAATGATAATTATGCCATTATATAATTCCGAAAAATTAACGCACTGTAATCATATAAATCTATCAGCACTTTATCAAATTTATGTCTTTTATTTTATGTTAAAATGCAAGCATATAATTCAAATAAACAATCAGACATAATTTTATGATAAATATTTATGCTAATAGATTACAATGTCCTTATATGGAAAAAATGCACACTATTATTATAATATTGTTTAAAATATTACAATTCTAATGATGAATTTTCCATAACGGATATTCAGGTTCATCGGGCTTAACCTCTAAGCAGTTTCACGTACTATTTAACTCTCTATTCAGAGTTCTTTTCAACTTTCCCTCACGGTACTTGTTTACTATCGGTCTCATGGTTATATTTAGTTTTAGATGGAGTTTACCACCCACTTAGTGCTGCACTATCAAGCAACACGACTCTTTGGAAACACCATCTAGTAATCATTAACGTTATACGGGCCTGGCACCCTCTATGGGTAAATGGCCTCATTTAAGAAGGACTTAAATCGTTAACTTCTCATACTAGAATATTGATGTTCCATACACTGCATCTCACATTTGCCATATAGACAAAGTGACTTAGTGCTGAACTGATTTCTTTTCGCTCGCCGCTACTAAGAAAATCCTTGTTAGTTTCTTTTCCTCCCCTAATTAATATGCTTAAATTCAGGGGGTAGTCCCATATGAGTTGAGGTTGTATAAAACAATGTTAATTGAACACCATTTATTGTTCAATATAATGGATAATACTTTTGTTCTGAAGTTCCATAAATTTTACAACAATTCCTTTATCACATCATCAATAAGAGGCAATTCTAGATGAAGGAAAAACGTATTTTTCTTTTATGCTAGACATTCCTCAGTATTATTTGATTTGAAAAAAGAAAATATAATTCTTCAGTTTTCTCATACAAAATATACAATGAGTAGTACATCCATATATAAATTAATATTATGAATATTTCATGCATATCAGGGACACACATAATCTATCCAATAATATACCATATGCTTAAAACTTCGAAAAATTTTAAACAACTTAATTAGCAAAGTCTTACAACCCTCAACCATATGTAGTCCAAGCAGCACTATAAAATTAATTAAAGTACCAAACAGCATGGACTGCGATATGCGTTCAAAATGTCGATGTTCATGTGTCCTGCAGTTCACACGATGACGCACAGTTTGCTGCGTTCTTCATCGACCCATGAGCCGAGTGATCCACCGCTTAGAGTGATTATTTTATTTTGGTTTATTTCATTACGTCACAAATATTTTTATTGAAAGAAATTAAAAATACACCATTTTACTGGCATATATCAATTCCTTCAATAAATTTTTTTATACCTAAAGAGTGTTGCGAAATGTCTTAGTTTTACATATCCTTTAAAAATATGGTATACATGAAAACAATTTTTATATAGATACAAGAATTAAATATTTTTAAAGATATATGCAAAGCATTAACCTGAAAACAGGTACAACACTTTAAATTTAGGTTGTTGCGTTTATATAATGTATGCTCATATAATAATGAACAATACATCTGTGCAACGCATGTATATTATGGTACATATACACGCAAGTTTTTTCTCCATAAAAAACGCATAAACACAGACAAATCCCAAATTGAAAATGACAGATATTATATAAATATATATTTAATTGGGCATAAGTATGTGTAAATTTGTTTAAATGAATTTTAATTTATATTCAGAAAAATTTTATATATTTCTATATATAAAATTGTTTTTATTAACGGAAATGAACATTATACAATAATGATCCTTCCGCAGGTTCACCTACGGAAACCTTGTTACGACTTTTACTTCCTCTAAATAATCAAGTTCGGTCAACTTTTGCGAAACAACCGCAACACACAAGGCGTCACAGTGATCACGTCCGGAGACCTCACTAAATAATTCAATCGGTAGTAGCGACGGGCGGTGTGTACAAAGGGCAGGGACGTAATCAATGCGAGTTAATGACTCACACTTACTGGGAATTCCAAGTTCATGTGAACAGTTTCAGTTCACAATCCCAAGCATGAAAGTGGTTCAGCGGTTTACCCGGACCTCTCGGTCTAGGAAATACACGTTGATACTTTCATTGTAGCGCGTGCAGCCCAGGACATCTAAGGGCATCACAGACCTGTTATTGCTCAATCTCATTATTGCTAGACGCAATTTGTCCATTTAAGAAGCTAGTGTCCTTATAATGGGACAAACCAACAGGTACGGCTCCACTTATATAAACACATTCAAACACAATAAACATTTTACTGCCACTATGAATGAAGGCTATATAAGCTTCAACACCATAATCCTGAAGATATCTATTTAATATATTTGAGTCTCGTTCGTTATCGGAATTAACCAGACAAATCACTCCACGAACTAAGAACGGCCATGCACCACCACCCATAGATTCGAGAAAGAGCTATCAATCTGTCTTACACACTTATGTTCGGACCTGGTAAGTTTTCCCGTGTTGAGTCAAATTAAGCCGCAGGCTCCACTCCTGGTGGTGCCCTTCCGTCAATTCCTTTAAGTTTCAGCTTTGCAACCATACTTCCCCCGGAGCCCAAAAGCTTTGGTTTCCCGGGAAGCGACTGAGAGAGCCATAAAAGTAGCTACACCCAATTGCTAGCTGGCATCGTTTATGGTTAGAACTAGGGCGGTATCTGATCGCCTTCGAACCTCTAACTTTCGTTCTTGATTAATGAAAACATCTTTGGCAAATGCTTTCGCTTAAGTTAGTCTTACGACGGTCCAAGAATTTCACCTCTCGCGTCGTAATACTAATGCCCCCAAACTGCTTCTATTAATCATTACCTCTTGATCTGAAAACCAATGAAAGCAGAACAGAGGTCTTATTTCATTATCCCATGCACAGAATATTCAGGCATTTGAAGCCTGCTTTAAGCACTCTAATTTGTTCAAAGTAATTGTACCGGCCCACAATAACACTCGATGAAGAGCACTAATGCAGGTTTTTAAATAGGAGGAATATATAAAAAAATACAAGTATTTAATTAAATATAAGAACTCCACCGGTAATACGCTTACATACATAAAGGTATAGTACTAACCACAATTGTAAGTTGTACTACCCGTATGAAGCACAAGTTCAACTACGAACGTTTTAACCGCAACAACTTTAATATACGCTATTGGAGCTGGAATTACCGCGGCTGCTGGCACCAGACTTGCCCTCCAATAGGTCCTTGTTAAAGGATTTAAAGTGTACTCATTCCAATTACAGGGCCTCGGATATGAGTCCTGTATTGTTATTTTTCGTCACTACCTCCCCGAGCTGGGAGTGGGTAATTTACGCGCCTGCTGCCTTCCTTAGATGTGGTAGCCGTTTCTCAGGCTCCCTCTCCGGAATCGAACCCTGATTCCCCGTTACCCGTTGCAACCATGGTAGTCCTAGATACTACCATCAAAAGTTGATAGGGCAGACATTTGAAAGATCTGTCGTCGGTACAAGACCATACGATCTGCATGTTATCTAGAGTTCAACCAATATAACGATCTTGCGATCGCTTGGTTTTAGCCTAATAAAAGCACACGTTCCAAAAGGTCCGTGTTTTAATTGCATGTATTAGCTCTAGAATTACCACAGTTATCCAAGTAACTGTTAACGATCTAAGGAACCATAACTGATATAATGAGCCTTTTGCGGTTTCACTGTTAATTCGTGTGTACTTAGACATGCATGGCTTAATCTTTGAGACAAGCATATAACTACTGGCAGGATCAACCAGAATAATGTTTTTATAATTTGTATGTACAAAATATACATACATATATACAAAATGTATTTACATTACAACTTAATATATTTTTGAATAAAAAATATACTATAGATATTAATGTAAAATATAAACGAATATGGCCATTGTTACATAGCATTTCATGTTCGTTAATTTATTGTTTCACATTATTTTAAAAATGCACTACATATTATATCTATATGAAATATATAATTCGTTCAAAAATATCTTTATGGGTACACTTACTTAATATATATTTTATCACACATTGCTTAATACCAAAATGGAATAAACATTTTAATTTTGATGACAAACTTGACAATTTATTTATATGTATAAATTATGTATGTATAAAATACATACATAATCATGCGATAAAAATATATTAAGTAAAACAAATCACATACTAAATTACATAGTATGTAAAATGTTAAAAGTTTCATTTATGACAAATATTTAAAATAGTTACAAAAATTTTAGAAACTTTTTTTTTTCCAACGTACTAATCATCCATACATCTGTATGAAACGAATTTCCATTGGACGCAAATGTTTAATTTTACGATAAAAGGAAACCAATTTGTTTACATGATGTAGTAACAATAAATTATTACAAACAACACATCTTGGCTTTAAGTTTCACAATTATCTTTTTCTTAATATCGTAGCCAAATGTTATACAACATAACAAATAACGATATAATAACTCAGAAAACGAGTATATGACATACTTTTAAAATTAAATGCTTTCAGCATATAATGTGATGAGCACACACTGCTCACCATGAATAGGTTTTTTGGCACATATTCCATAATGGCGACATTTTTTCCAAATGCTACCATTCACCTTAACATTTTCATGTACCAATTTAATGATACATTTATATAACTTCATTATTCTTTTTATTTTAACATAATTGACTTATGCCGGCAAGGCAACACTCCACAGTCATATGAATTTACCATATATAAAATTTTTCATATGACATGCCTTGCGCGACACCACTCCCTATATAGGTTTTTTGACACATATTCCATAATGGTGACATTTTTTCCAAAGGCTACCATTCACCTTAACATTTTCATGTACCAATTTAATGATACATTTATATAACTTCATTATTCTTTTTATTTTAACATAATTGACTTATGCCGGCAAGGCAACACTCCACAGTCATATGAATTTACCATATATAAAATTTTTCATATGACATGCCTTGCGCGACACCACTCCCTATATAGGTTTTTTGACACATATTCCATAATGGTGACATTTTTTCCAAAGGCTACCATTCACCTTAACATTTTCATGTACCAATTTAATGATACATTTATATAACTTCATTATTCTTTTTATTTTAACATAATTGACTTATGCCGGCAAGGCAACACTCCACAGTCATATGAATTTACCATATATAAAATTTTTCATATGACATGCCTTGCGCGACACCACTCCCTATAAAGGTTTTTTGACACATATTCCATAATGGTGACATTTTTTCCAAAGGCTACCATTCACCTTAACATTTTCATGTACCAATTTAATGATACATTTATATAACTTCATTATTCTTTTTATTTTAACATAATTGACTTATGCCGGCAAGGCAACACTCCACAGTCATATGAATTTACCATATATAAAATTTTCATATAACATGCTACCTATAAGGTTTTTGACACATATTCCATAATGGTGACATTTTTCCAAAGGCTACCATTCACTTTCTAAATTTTCATGTACCAATTTAATGATACATTTATATAACTTCATTATTCTTTTAATTTTTACATAATTGACTTATGCCTTGCAGGCGACACTCCACAGTCATATGAATTTACCATATATAAAAATTTTCATATGACATGCCTTGCGCCCCCCTACTTAATAGGTTTTTTGACACATATTCCATAATGGTGACATTTTTTCCAAAGGCTACCATTCACCTTAACATTTTCATGTACCAATTTAATGATACATTTATATAACTTCATTATTCTTTTTATTTTAACATAATTGACTTATGCCGGCAAGGCAACACTCCACAGTCATATGAATTTACCATATATAAAATTTTTCATATGACATGCCTTGCGCGACACCACTCCCTATATAGGTTTTTTGACACATATTCCATAATGGTGACATTTTTTCCAAAGGCTACCATTCACCTTAACATTTTCATGTACCAATTTAATGATACATTTATATAACTTCATTATTCTTTTTATTTTAACATAATTGACTTATGCCGGCAAGGCAACACTCCACAGTCATATGAATTTACCATATATAAAATTTTTCATATGACATGCCTTGCGCGACACCACTCCCTATATAGGTTTTTTGACACATATTCCATAATGGTGACATTTTTTCCAAATGCTACCATACACCTTAACATTTTCATGTAGCAATTTTAATAATACATTTATATAACTTCATTATTCTTTTTATTTTAAATAATTGACTTATGCAAGCATCACTCCATAGTATATGAATATATATATATATATAGGTTTAAATCATTTATAATTTTATATGTTTACACATATAATCCATAATGGCGACAATATATCAAAATATTACATAATAACATAACTTTTTTTTTTTTATATACTTTAGAAATGTCATTGTTATTATATTATTATCATATATAGGTTCAATAATGGTTTACTTAAATTTAATATATATAGTTGTATTATATTTAATATTTGTGTATATATTTAAATACATATATTCAATTCCATATTTTTATAACACTTTTTATAATTTACAATATTATTTTATTAAATTATTTTATATTATTGTCAATTAAATGAAAAGTAAATTTTAGTATTTTGAATATTCTTTTTATATTTAAATATATTTTTTCATTCACCAATTCCATATTTTCATATATATATATATAATATATTTTTATTGCCAAATTATTATATTTAATATACATTGTTCTATGTTAAATGGTTTCCCAAAATAATTGAAGTTTTAATTTAGGTATTGTGTATATATATTTTTCATATATTCCATCCGTCAATTCCATATTTTCATATATATATCAATATTGCCTTAAATATTTGAATTTATATATATTGTTCAATGTTTAAATGGTTCCCTCAATAATAATTGAATTTTAATTTAGGTATTGTGCATATATATTTTTCATATATTCCATCCGTCAAATTCCATATTTTCATATATATATCAATATTGCCTTAAGTATTGAATATATATATATTGTTCAATGTTAAAATGCTCCCCTCAATAATAATTGAAGTTTTAATTTAGGTATTGTGCATATATATTTTTCATATATTCCATCCGTCAATTCCATATTTTCATATATATATCAATATTGCCTTAAGTATTGAATATATATATATTGTTCAATGTTAAATGCTTCCCTCAATAATAATTGAAGTTTTAATTTAGGTATTGTGTATATATATTTTTCATATATTCCATCCGTCAATTCCATATTTTCATATATATATCAATATTGCCTTAAGTATTGAATATATATATATTGTTCAATGTTAAATGCTTTCCTCAATAATAATTGAAGTTTTAATTTAGGTATTGTGTATATATATTTTTCATATATTCCATCCGTCAATTCCATATTTTCATATATATATCAATATTGCCTTAAGTATTGAATATATATATATTGTTCAATGTTAAATGCTTTCCTCAATAATAATTGAAGTTTTAATTTAGGTATTGCGTATAATATATTTTTCATATATTCCATCCGTCAATTCCATATTTTCATATATATATCAATATTGCCTTAAGTATTGAATATATATATATGTTTTAAATGTTAAATGCTTTCCTCAATAATAATTGAAGTTTTAATTTAGGTATTGTGTATATATATTTTTCATATATTCCATCCGTCAATTCCATATTTTCATATATATATCAATATTGCCTTAAGTATTGAATATATATATATTGTTCAATGTTAAATGCTTTCCTCAATAATAATTGAAGTTTTATTTTAGGTATTGTGTATATATATTTTTCATATATTCCATCCGTCAATTCCATATTTTCATATATATATCAATATTGCCTTAAGTATTGAATATATATATATTGTTCAATGTTAAATGCTTTCCTCAATAATAATTGAAGTTTTAATTTAGGTATTGTGTATATATATTTTTCATATATTCCATCCGTCAATTCCATATTTTCATATATATATCAATATTGCCTTAAGTATTGAATATATATATATATTGTTCAATGTTAAATGCTTTCCTCAATAATAATTGAAGTTTTAATTTGGGTATTGTGTATATATATTTTTTCATATATTCCATCCGTCAATTCCATATTTTCATATATATATCAATATTGCCTTAAGTATTGAATATATATATATTGTTCAATGTTAAATGCTTTCCTCAATAATAATTGAAGTTTTAATTTAGGTATTGTGTATATATATTTTTCATATATTCCATCCGTCAATTCCATATTTTCATATATATATCAATATTGCCTTAAGTATTGAATATATATATATTGTTCAATGTTAAATGCTTTCCTCAATAATAATTGAAGTTTTAATTTAGGTATTGTGTATATATATTTTTCATATATTCCATCCGTCAATTCCATATTTTCATATATATATCAATATTGCCTTAAGTATTGAAAATACATATATTGTTCAATGTTAAATGCTTTCCTCAATAATAATTGAAGTTTTATTTTGGGTATTGTGTATATATATTTTTCATATATTCCATCCGTCAATTCCATATTTTCATATATATATCAATATTGCCTTAAGTATTGAATATATATATATTGTTCAATGTTAAATGCTTTCCTCAATAATAATTGAAGTTTTATTTTAGGTATTGTGTATATATATTTTTCATATATTCCATCCGTCAATTCCATATTTTCATATATATATCAATATTGCACTTAAGTATTGAATATATATATATTGTTCAATGTTAAATGCTTTCCTCAATAATAATTGAAGTTTTAATTTAGGTATTGTGTATATATATTTTTCATATATTCCATCCGTCAATTCCATATTTTCATATATATATCAATATTGCCTTAAGTATTGAAAATACATATATTGTTCAATGTTAAATGCTTTCCTCAATAATAATTGAAGTTTTATTTTGGGTATTGTGTATATATATTTTTCATATATTCCATCCGTCAATTCCATATTTTCATATATATATCAATATTGCCTTAAGTATTGAATATATATATATTGTTCAATGTTAAATGCTTTCCTCAATAATAATTGAAGTTTTAATTTAGGTATTGTGTATATATATTTTTCATATATTCCATCCGTCAATTCCATATTTTCATATATATATCAATATTGCCTTAAGTATTGAAAATACATATATTGTTCAATGTTAAATGCTTTCCTCAATAATAATTGAAGTTTTATTTTGGGTATTGTGTATATATATTTTTCATATATTCCATCCGTCAATTCCATATTTTCATATATATATCAATATTGCCTTAAGTATTGAATATATATATATTGTTCAATGTTAAATGCTTTCCTCAATAATAATTGAAGTTTTAATTTAGGTATTGTGTATATATATTTTTCATATATTCCATCCGTCAATTCCATATTTTCATATATATATCAATATTGCCTTAAGTATTGAAAATACATATATTGTTCAATGTTAAATGCTTTCCTCAATAATAATTGAAGTCTTTTTTCTGGTATCACCATTTTTATATATTTTCGTTCATCCAATAATTTCATTATCTTGTATATAACTTAATGTTTAGTTTAAACATGTTTGTTTTCAATACTGCCCCTTCAGTATTGTATATATATTGATCATCAAATGATCAATTTTATTTATATGTTTGTGTTATTGAAACATATAAATCTTTAAAAGCAACGCAGACGAAACTTTCATACAGTAGGCAAAAACATATCACCAAAATATATATAACAATAAGATTGATAATATATTTTAAGCGAATGTATAACCCAATCATACGAATTATGTTCGTCTTCTCTTTCTTTTTATCGAATCATCAAGCAAAGGATAAGCTTCAGTGGATCGCAGTATGGCAGCTGCTCAACCACTTACAACACCTTGCCTGTTACAAAAGTCGTTTACAATTGATTCTAGGCTTTGTCATTGTATTAAATAATGTTTTAAAATATAACTAGCGCGGCATCAGGTGATCGGAGATCCTCCCAATTTACTATGTTATAAATAACATTGGCATCACATCCATTGTCGTTAATAAAATAAATTAAAAACTTTTAATGGTTTAGAAGCCATACAATGCAAATTGCCCCTTATTTATCATTGCAGTCCAGCACGGATACGACCTTAGAGGCGTTCAGGCATAATCCAACGGACGTAGCGTCATACCACTGTTCGCTCGAACAAGTATTGTGCCATTGGTCCGTACCTGCGGTTCCTCTCGTACTACGCAGGAATGCTGTCGCAACAACGTTTTGTCATTAGTAGGGTAAAACTAACCTGTCTCACGACGGTCTAAACCCAGCTCACGTTCCCTTGCATGGGTGAACAATCCAACGCTTGGTGAATTTTGCTTCACAATGATAGGAAGAGCCGACATCGAAGGATCAAAAAGCGACGTCGCTATGAACGCTTGGCCGCCACAAGCCAGTTATCCCTATGGTAACTTTTCTGACACCTCTTGTTAAAAACTCTTTAAACCAAAAGGATCGATAGGCCGAGCTTTTGCTGTCCCTGTGTGTACTGAACACCGAGATCAAGTCAGCATTTGCCCTTTTGCTCTATGTGTGGTTTCTGTCCGCACTGAGCTGGCCTTGGGACACCTCCGTTATTATTTGAGAGATGTACCGCCCCAGTCAAACTCCCTACCTGGCAATGTCCTTGAATTGGATCATACCTGAGTAATTGGAGTTATACCAAATTTTTAAATCAAGAATACATAAATGCATTCTCTCATTAAAGAATTTGTTTGCGATTATATAACAAACTCGTGATACTTTGATCAAGAAGCTTGCATCAAAACCCAATACCATAAGACATAATAATTATATCCGTATAATGGCTAGGAAATGATACACGTTCCATTTAATCAAGTAAGTAAGGAAACAATAAGAGTAGTGGTATTTCATTGTCGATACCAAACCGAAGTCTAATATCTCCCACTTATTCTACACCTCTTATGTCTCCTTACACTGCCAGATTAGAGTCAAGCTCAAAAGGGTCTTCTTTCCCCGCTAATTATTCCAAGCCCGTTCCCTTGGCTGTGGTTTCGCTAGATAGTAGATAGGGACATGAAAGTCAGTGGGCTTAACGTGAGCACCTGCCACGATGGCTTAATCTCACGGTTCCTAGTATAGGATTAATTTAAGCGTCAATCACCGCCCCCTTGGAACAAGTTCCGCAGGTACCAATTAAAGACACGACTGTTTGGTTGTGACTTCTACCTTGGTTTGGCACGAGGACCATCTAAGCCTCTTCCGATCTCTGGATCACGGAACCCGGTTGTATAACGCAACTCCACGTCGAGCGAAGCTCTACCCGCATTTGGGTGTTAAACCACAACCACCACGATACTCCCCGAAGGGCCGCACCAACTAACCAGGACGGAACAAGTTCCGTGGGCTCCTGATTACCCGTGGTACCAGATTAAGAGCCTCTGGTCGGGCCTCGTACCAGAAGGGTACTTCCAATTTAAACTCCAAAACAGTTAAGGGTTGGTGGCCCCAGAAACGATTAAAACACTGCTGCAGGGAATAGAACGCAATTGATGTAAAACAGCAATCGACAGGTGGAACAGTATACACCATGTTCATGGCATGGCTTTCTCACTGTGAGGAGCGAGGCTTATTCCTGCCTCTTCCGCAAACGACGGCATTTACAAGTTGATCATAGATCAAACCGCTAGGCGGCCAGCTAGTGTCCCCCAACAAGTCCCAAAAGACTATGGCGGAGAGAGCAGAGAGCCGAGACCGCCTCTGTGTTCCCTAACGCCCGTGGTCCCAGATCAATCCTCTGGTCAGAACTCGTACCCTAAAAGGATACTTCCAGTTTTAGCTCCATGAGGCTGGGGACTGGTAGCCCCGGACAACACAATGTTCAACAAATCCATTCAAACACACCCCCACGTTCGTACCCCACCATTCGTACCCCCACATTTGCACATCTACCATCCTTCATCATTCATACAATTCCTTCCTGCAATTGCAAACGTCGCCTTGAAAATGCAGCTCTAGCAAACTCACTCATTCTTCTAACCCTATCACTAGTGGAGAGTGATTGACTTACGTCAAACCCGCCACTAACCTCACTAATGCCCATCCCCCTCAGATCTCGAAGATCTGCATACCTTGTGCACTCACAGAGAACATGTTCCCATGTCTCAGCAGCCGAGCCACAACGGCATTCTGGACTGCCATAAAGGCTCCTCGAATGCAAAAATGCATTGAGGGAACCGTGGCCAGTCAACAGGAATCCAAGACTCAGGCCGAACCCGAAGTCTGGTCGGCTGCCGGCAAATGTGACCTCCCTTATAAACCGATGAGTGACACGCCCATTCTCACTTGTGTCCCATCTGACTTGCCAGTCAGACAGAACACACTCTTTCACCAATCTCTTGCACTCACTAAGCCCTAAACTCTCCACATCCCTATCCCCTAGCCAATCATTCTGCAGCAATGGCAGCCGCCTCTTAATCCTGTACATCAAGGCTCGACGCCTGATCTCCAAGTCAAGAGGGGCTACTCCTAACAGTACCTGCATTGCCTCCGTAGAGACAGTGCGGCACACAGGCAAACAACCTAACAGAATCACTCTCTGGCAGGCCAGCACTTTCTTTCTGCCAACCACAGTCGTGACCGCCTTACACCATACAGACGATCCATATGCTGCACATGCAGCAAACAGACCCTCATAAATGGTGCGGACAGCACGTCTGCTTAGGCCCCAGTCAGACCTCAAAATACGACGCACTTGCCCCACCAAACCAAGTAGCCGGGCCTTGAGACCAGCGATATGAGGTGTGAAACACATCCTCTCGCCGAAGGTTATGCCGAGGTATTTCACCTCAGACGCATACCTCACATTCACTCCATTCAGTCTGACAATGGGTGGCCGACTAGTTGCCAATCTGCCCTTGAGCAGCATTGACACTGTCTTTTCCATTGCAATACTGACCCCAACACTTTCACCCCACTCATACACAGTGCGCAAGCACATACCCGCATTCGTCTCGATCTCAAGACGCGACCGACCCTCAATCAAGACGAGCAGATCGTCCGCATACGCACAACACTTACATATCTGCTCGAGCTGCTCCAACAAGGGGTCCATCATGAGGTTCCAAATGAATGGGCCACAGATAGATCCCTGCGGACAGCCACGAACCACATCTACGCTCACACATTCACACCGCCCTACAGCACACGCACGTCTGCCAGAGAAATAGCTCTTCCAGAGGGCTAATTCTTGGCACCCACATTCATCCAACCTTCTCAAAACACTCGCCCAACTCAAGTAGTCGAATGCACCTTTAAAATCAACAAAGATGCCCAAGACATACGTGGAGGTGCTAGCCTCAACAGAGTCACTAACATACCTCCACGCATCCTCAACACATCTGCCCTGCCTAAAACCAAATTGCCTGTCAGACATTTGGTCACTCATTCTCTCCTGAAGCCTTTCTACCATAATCCTTTCCAGAACTTTTCCAAGAACCGGAAGAAGGCTGATGCCCCGAAAAGATCTAGGATTGCTCCTGATCCTGTCAGGCGACTTCAGGAGCACTATCACTCTCGCACACTTCCATTCACTGGGGAAATAACCCTCATTCAGACACTTCGCATACATCGCTTTCATATATTCTGGAATTGACTTCCAGACACTTTTACACATTTCTCCAGTGAATCCATCCATACCAGGGGACTTCCTCGACTTTAACCTCGAGAAAGCCACCTCCAACTCACTATCCAGAAGCGGATCAACAGGACTAACCACACTAGGTGGTGAGTCCTGATGATCCGCTCTGGGGAAGAACTCATTCAACAAGACATTCATACAATCCCTCCATGCCGTTAACTGGACGTTACCAACACGGAGGCTACTTACATCCGTTTCCCTGCCTCTACCTCGAACTATTTTATAAGCACGACCCCAGGGGTCGTCCTTATTGCGCTCCAGGAAAGAGCGCCACTCATCTTCTTTCACCTTAACAAGCATTTGCTTGTACTCATTCATACACCGACTATATTCAATCCTGAGTTGGGCTGCACCATCCGCATTGGTAGCTCTGGCCCTTTGGAATCGCTTCCGCAGAGACCGGACCATCCGCCGCTTGGTGCTCAACTGATTCGTCCACCACTTCACATGCTTGAGGTTGACCTTACGGTGCCTTTCAAACATGCGATCATTCGCACCAGTTATCCACCTATTCACGCATACGACCTGCTCGTCCACATTCAAATCATTAAATGCATTAAGCGGAACTTGCGTTGCCGCCTCCTGCACAATGAGTCCATGAAGGGACCAATTCACACTACAAGTGCGCCAGCGATTACCCCCAACACTTTCATTCCTCGTGATAGTGTGTGTGACAACAATCTCAATCGGATTGTGGTCACTCACACCAAGCCCACCTAGTACACACCAATGAAAAGCATACATACTCATTGCTACCGCATTCACTAGAGTAACATCAATGTCACTCTGACCCACCGGACCCGCAAACGTGTACCACTCACTGGGTTCGTTAACGACCCGAACATCCTGGGACACGGCCCACTCGGCTAGCATCTCACCCCGTGTGTGGTTCGAATACCCAGACGAATGTCTGGATACCTTACTGAACCACATGGGGGACGATGCATTCGCATCAAGACCAAGGATGACTGGTACGCTACTAGCCAGTAGTAGCACCTCATCCAAGTAAGCAATGTATGGTTCAAGGGGATCCCCGAACTTACAATACATGCTTACTACAAAGATCCTGCCAAAACTGCCGCTAAGGCTCACACACACACCCCAGTCAGTTGAACTCACTAAAGTGCATTCAATACTGACATCATTCACAATGACAGCGGAGTTGGCCCTGCTGTCAGGAAATACTCGCATACATGCGGGCAATCCCCTTACGCAACCTCCGGTCGCGCAGGGTTCCTGCAGCAGGGCAACGACGCTGCCCCTTTCACACATCATAGCCCCCACATCACACATGGCTGCATACGACCTTTGACAATTCAGCTGAAGAAATCTGCTAGACATTTTAATGTCTAGCATTCGCCCGCGCAACAATCGCCCCGTATATGGGGCAGGCTAGAGACATCATCAGATGTCCCGACGGCTTCCCCTTAAAGGAGCAATTGCGGCAATTCAGTGCATTACTGCACTGAGCCACGCGGTGACCCATCTGGCCGCAGCGACGGCAAACGTCCTCTTTGGCTCTGCACTCCGCCACCTTATGGTCGAAGCCAAGGCAGCGGTAGCATCCAAGTAAGTTGAACTTCCTCTGCAACGAACAACTTTCGCCCTATTCCTTACCTCATTTCACACTCAACTTCCAATCCGCACCTCGTCATCGAACTTTGTTATCCCACGAACATCAACCCTTCTCCACGATCTTCTGCACGTTCGGCGATGGAGTCCGCATTAACGTTTAACCTCCATAGCGGTTTCACACTCACACATCCAACGCACAAGACGAACGCCTGTTGCTCACGCACAAAAGGTAATGAAGAGCAGCCTTGCTTGAACAGGACCACTCGTCTGGCTTAAACATCTCCGGGGTCAGACGAGCGATGCCGATTAAGCACGTCGGCGTTCACCGACGACCCGTCCTGACACTGGAACATGAAAGCATCGAAAAGTAGATAGGGACAGAACGTCTACATTTGTTTAACGTGGCGTGTACCCCGTGGGGGTTTACTACCACGGTATTCGAAAATACAGCGAGCCGAAACAAAGCGTCGGACTAGCGCCCCTCTAAGACACTGCATGAGCAGTGCCCCTTCGGTACCAATTTGAATGCATGTTTGTCGTCCATGACATTCCCCCTTGGTGGGGGGCGAGGCCTATCTAAACCTCTGCTGGTCTATGGGTACAGCACCCGGTTGACACGCAACTCCACGCCGAGTGAAAACTCTCCCCCGCATTTGGGTATCAAACACACAGCCACCACGATACTCCCCGAAGGGTCCGCACCAACTAACCAGGACGGAACAAGTTCCGTGGGCTCCTGGTTACCCGTGGTACCAAATTACAGCTTTGGTCGGCTGTTCGTAGCAATTGCCACTCCCCAGTTTTGTTGACGACAAACACGGAATGGGTCGTCCATTGGGCGACTCACCCCAATTGGGGCTTGTCTTCCAGATTAAGCTCTGGCCGGCAATCCCAGTTTTGGCTAACGTCAGCCCGGCACTGGTCGGCCCTGTGTGGCTGCACTTCACTCCATCCCTCGCCGCCGTCTAGCAAACACCGCCCGCGCAAACATCTCCAGGAGTACTGCTCTGGTGTCTCCAGGACCCGGGAAAAGTCCCAACGGGTACCTTCTCTCCTGACACCAAGTCCGTCGAGGTCTCGCAGATCTGCATAGAGTGGGCAAGCAACTAGCACGTGCTGCCAGTCTTCATGCTCCGCACCGCATTGACATGCAGGCGTTGCACTCAGACTTCTCTGATGCAGAAATGCATTTAGCGACCCGTGGCCCGTCAGCAAGAATCCAGCGTGAAGACCGAATCCAAAGTCTCGCCGGCTGTAAACGAAGCATGCGTCCGGGATAAACTGATGAGTCGGTCGACCGTGCTCATCACCATCCCATCTCCGTTGCCACTCGGAGCACATGCCTTCGTCCAGCAACGCCTTCATCTGCCTCTGGTCTAGATTTGCCACATCTAGACCGAACAGCCAGTCACTATCCTCCAGCGGGTGGGCACGCTTGACCTTGAATCTGATTGCCAATTGCTTGGCAACCAAATCCAACGGCGGAGCTCCAGCAAGCACCTGCAGTGCCACGGTGGACACTGTACGGCATACCGGTAGGCATCCTAAGAGTATGACTCTTTGGCAGGAGATGAGGCGCCTCCTGGCCCCGACTCTCCCCTGACCGCGGAATACCATACCGAGGCACCAAACAGTGCGCAAGGCACCATGAGTCCGGCATATACAGTGCGTCTGGCTCGGGGACTGAGGCCCCAGTCAACCCGTAGAACGCGACCTAATGCTCCGACGACTCCAGTCAGCTTATCCCGCAATCCTGCGATATGCGGCTGAAGTTCAACCGTTCACCGACTGTGATGCCAAGGTACCGGTACTTGACGACGTATGGTAGGCTTGCTCCTGCAAACCGTACCACGGGCGGCCTGGAAACGGCAAAACGCCCCTTCAGCATCATCATTGCCGTCTTGCTGGTTGAGATCGACACTCCGACCTCGGCTCCCCAAGCTCCCACGACGGACATCAGCTCAGCTGCTCGACGCTCCAGTTCAGCTCTCGACCTTCCCTCGACAAGAACCAGCAGGTCATCGGCATATGCACTAAATGTGCACAAGGGCTCCAGGCGTTGGAGCAGGACATCCATCATGGTGTTCCAGATGAACGGCCCACTGATGGATCCCTGGGGACACCCTCGTGTGACCTCCACCTCGACTTCGCCACATCTGCTGGTCATCCTGGCTTTCCTGCCACAGAAGAAGCTTCTCCACAAGCTAGCTTCCTTGCATCCCGCATCGATCAAGCGGCGCATCGCGGCGCTCCACTCGATGTTGTCAAAGGCGCCCTTAAAGTCCACGAAAAGACCAAGTACGTTTACCGCCTGGCTGGCGGCAACGCTGGTCATTACGTGCTTCCAGGCGTCCTCGACACAGCGTCCAGGTCGAAAGCCAAATTGCCATCTATTTCCATCAGGAAGCACCTCCTTTATTCGATCCACCATGATCCCCTCAAGCACTTTGCCAAACACTGGCAACAGGCAGATGCCCCGATAGGAAGCTGGATCGCTCCTATCCTTGTCGGGGCCCTTGAGGAGCGCAACCGCACGCAGGCACTTCCACTCAAGGGGAAAGTATCCTTCTGCCAGGCAGCGGGAATACAACGCTGTCAGGTGCTCAGGGATGGCACGCCATACCGCCTTGCAGATCCCACCTGTAATGCCGTCAAGCCCGGGAGAGCGCCTGCTCTTCAGCCGAGCGACGCATACTCCAACCTCGAAAGCTTCGAGCGCTGGAGCAGCTTCGTCCGGAATGACGATGTCTTCACTCGACTCCGCAACTGGGAAAAAGTTGTGGAGGAGGAGACTCGCGCAGTCGTGCCATGTTACGACCAGCCCGTCATCCGAACGAAGGCACCTCAAATCGGTGGACCGCTTTCGTCCCCGGCATATCCGGTAGACGTGCCCTGCTCGCCAGTAGCAGTATGGCATCCATATAGCTTAGTATCCTCGTCAAGTATCAGGATGGCAGGATATATGGAGGTCAAGTAAACTGTGCCATGTTTACCTGTGACCCTCACACATACGCCAGCCTCGGTGGTCAGCGACTCCACTGGTAGGCAGATGGCATCTGGGTCGTCGAGCGCTCTTTTTCCGGTCCTCGACAGTGTGGCTTCCGAAAACGCGCATCCCGGCTCTGAAGCCCGTCCTCCTTCCACCGACGTCCACATATGGCTCCTGCAGCAGGGGGTGGCCGTGGTCACGCATACATACACCGGTATCGATGCCAACGCCGGGCGCCAGTTGGCTTGGATGAAGCTAAACATTAATGTTTAGCTTGCACCCTCGCCAACACTGCGCCATAAATCGGGCAAGACCCCGAAAGCATATAATGCCCCGATGGTGGCCCCTTAAAGCGGCAATCCCGGGACCGGCATCGGTATGAAAACCACTTGATATAGACCCGTCCGGTCTTTTCAAGAGTCGCCAGGGCCCTCTCGTCAACTTCTAGCGTCAGATTATCGCTGGCGCCATCAGTGACGGACCACGGCTTGAGAGGCTCTCAAGCAGAGCATTCCGCACCGCCAGCGACATGGACAGCTCCTCCATCCGCTTTACGGCGGATAGGGAACAGGGGTCATTTCGGCAGCTGCCGATAGCTCCGCGATGATCGCTCCAGTTCCCTCGGCCACAATCTTCCATGCTAGGGCTCGCGCAGGGGAGAGGCGGCAGCGGTAGCGGCAGCGGCATCGGCTCCGCGGTCCTCATCCTCAGCGGCAGCGGCAGCGGCTATTTTTGGGGCAGCCCTAGCGGTGGGCCTGGCAAATTTCTCCGTGCTCTCAAGCGCCTGCCTCTTTGCGTCGACGGGTACGCAAGGGGGGACATCGTCCCACGGCTCTTCCCCTTCTTCGCCTTTTTCTTGCCACCGGCGGCGACGCTGGCAACCGACTCGGCACTTGACTCCGTGCCGGTCACGCTTCTGGCATCCATCATCGTGGCGCCCTCCATCGGCAACACCACGCGATAGCCCGGACACGAACCGTTTAGCTTATACCCGAACCGCACTGCCTTATTTGCACTGCTTTAACCCGTTCCGCACTACTTCGCACAATGTGAACCTGCTTGTCAAGCAGTTGACTTGTTTTGCACTACTTTGCACTGTTTTCGGGAACGGCTTTGGCACAAGCAGTTTTATTGCTTTTTACCGCAATGTTCACCGTTATGTTTTATTGCTTTGTTTTTGTCAAAGTGAACACCTGCACTTAATCTTTAGCTCGAACAGAAAAATACACCGCGACACGTCTGCTCGCGACGAACGTCTGGAACAAACTGAGTAGATAGGGACAGAACGTCTACATTTGTTTAACGTGCCGTGTACCCCGTAGGGTTTATTACCACGGTATTCGAAAATACAGCGAGCCGAAACAAAGCGTCGGACTGGCGCCCCCTCAAGACACTGCATGAGCAGTGCCCCTTCGGTACCAATTTGAATGCATGTTTGTCGTCCATGACATTCCCCTTGGGGGGGGCGAGGCGGCTATCTAAACCTCTGCTGGTCTATGGGTACAGCACCCGGTTGACACGCAACTCCACGCCGAGTGAAAACTCTCCCCGCATTTGGGTATCAAACACACAGCCACCACGATACTCCCCGAAGGGCCGCACCAACTAACTAGGACGAACAAGTTCCGTGGGCTCCCTGGTTACCCGTGGTACCAAATTACAGCTTTGGTCGGCTGTTCGTAGCAATTGCCACTCCCCAGTTTTGTTGACGACAAACACGGAATGGGTCGTCCATTAGTAGATAGGGACAGAACGTCTACATTTGTTTAACGTGGCGTGTACCCCGTGGTGTTACTACCACGGTATTCGAAAATACAGTGAGCCGAAACAATGCGTCGGACTATCGCCCCTCCAGGACCCTGTCCCTGTTTGAACAGTGTCCCTTCGGTACCAAATTGAATGAATGCCGGGCGGAGGCAATACATTCCCTCTTGGTGGGAGGTGAGGCCGAACTAAAACCTCAAAAAAATGAATTTTGGTTGAAACGCAACTCCACGTCGAGCAAAGCCTCTACCCGCGATTTGGGTATAAACCACAGCCACCACGATACTCCTGAAGGGCCGCAACCAAAAAGTCAGGACGGAACAAGTGCCGCGGGCCCCTGGCTAACCGTGGTACCAAATTTGCTTACAGTTTTGGTCGACTGCCGTAGATGTATACTACCCAGTTTAGTCTTCCGGCAGCCGCCTCTTGATCCTGTACATCAAGGCTCGACGCCTGATCTCCAAGTCAAGAGGGGCTACTCCTAACAGTACCTGCATTACCTCCGTAGAGACAGTGCGGCGCACAGGCAAACAACCTAACAGAATCACTCTCTGGCAAGCCAGCACTTTCTTTCTGCCAACCACAGTCGTAACCGCCTTACACCATACAGAAGATCCATATGCTGCACATGCAGCAAACAGGCCCTCATAGCTGGTTCGGACAGCACGTCTGCTTAGGCCGCAGTCAGTCCTCAAAATACGACGCACTTGCCCCACCAAACCAAGTAGCCGGGCCTTGAGACCAGCGATATGAGGTGTGAAACACATCCTCTCGCCGAAGGTTATGCCGAGGTATTTCACCTCAGACGTATACCTCACATTCACTCCATTCAGTCTGACAATGGGTGGCCGACTAGTTGCCAATCTGCCCTTGAGCAGCATTGACACTGTCTTGTCCATTGTCTTGTCTTGTACTGTCCCCAACACTTTCACCCCTCTCATACACAGTGCGCAAGCACATACCCGCATTCGTCTCGATCTCAAGACGCGACCGACCCTCAATCAAGACGAGCAGATCGTCCGCATACGCACAACACTTACACATCTGCTCGAGCTGCTCCAACAAGGGGTCCATCATGAGGTTCCAAATGAATGGGCCACAGATAGATCCCTGAGGACAGCCACGAACCACATCTACGCTCACACATTCACACCGCCCTACAGCACACGCACGTCTGCCAGAGAAATAGCTCTTCCAGAGAGCTAATTCTTGACACCCACATTCATCCAACCTTCTCAATACACTCGCCCAACTCAAGTAGTCGAATGCACCTTTAAAATCAACAAAGACGCCCAAGACATACGTGGAGCTGCTAGCCTCAACAGAGTCACTAACATACCTCCACGCATCATCAACACATCTGCCCTGCCTAAAACCCCTGTCAGACATTTGGTCACTCATTCTCTCCTGAAGCCTTTCTACCATAATCCTTTCCAGAACTTTTCCAAGAACCGGAAGAAGGCTGATGCCCCGAAAAGATCTAGGATTGCTCCTGATCCTGTCAGGCGACTTCAGGAGCACTATCACTCTCGCACACTTCCATTCACTGGGAAAATAACCCTCATTCAGACACTTCGCATACATCGCTTTCATATATTCTGGAATTGACTTCCAGACACTTTTACACATTTCTGCAGTGAATCCATCCATACCAGGGAACTTCCTCGACTTTAACCTCAAGAAAGCCACCTCCAACTCACTATCCAGAAGCGGATCAACAGGACTAACCACACTAGGTGGTGAGTCCTGATGATCCGCTCTGGGGAAGAACTCATTCAACAAGACATTCATACAGTCCCTCCATGCCGTTAACTGGACGTTACCAACACGGAGGCTACTTACATCCGTTTCCCTGCCTCTACCTCGAACTATTTTATAAGCACGACCCCAGGGGTCGTCCTTATTGCGCTCCAGGAAAGAGCGCCACTCATCTTCTTTCACCTTTACAAGCATTTGCTTGTACTCATTCATACACCGACTATATTCAATCCTGAGTTGGGCTGCACCATCCGCATTGGTAGCTCTGGCCCTTTGGAATCGCTTCCGCAGAGACCGGACCATCCGCCGCTTCGTGCTCAACTGATTCGTCCACCACTTCACATGCTTGAGGTTGACCTTACGGTGCCTTTCAAACATGCGATCATTCGCACCAGTTATCCACCTATTCACACATACGACCTGCTCATCCACATTCAAATCATTAAGTGCATTAAGCGAAACTTGCGTTGCCGCCTCCTGCACAATGAGTCCATGAAGGGACCAATTCACACTATAAGTGCGCCAGCGATTACCCCCAACACTTTCATTCCTCGTGATAGTGTGTGTGACAACAATCTCAATCGGATTGTGGTCACTCACACCAAGCCCACCTAGTACACACCAATGAAAAGCATACATACTCATTGCTACCGCATTCACTAGAGTAACATCAATGTCACTCTGACCCACCGGACCCGCAAACGTGTACCACTCACTGGGTTCGTTAACGACCCGAACATCCTGGGACACGGCCCACTCGGCTAGCATCTCACCCCGTGTGTGGTTCTAATACCCAGACGAATGTCTGGATACCTTACTGAACCACATGGGGACGATGCATTCGCATCAAGACCAAGGATGACTGGTACGCTACTAACCAGTAGTAGCACCTCATCCAAGTAAGCAATGTATGGTTCAAGGGGGATCCCGAACTTACAATACATGCTTACTACAAAAATCCTGCCAAAACTGCCGCTAAGGCTCACACACACCCCCAGTCAGTTGAACTCACTAAAGTGCATTCAATACTGACATCATTCACAATGACAGCGGAGTTGGCCCTGCTGTCAGGAAATACTCGCATACATGCAGGCAGTCCCCTTACGCAACCTCCGGTCGCGCAGGGTGCCTGTAGCAAGGCAACGACGCTGCCCCTTTCACACATCATAGCCCCCACATCACACATGGCTGCATACGACCTTTGACAATTCAGCTGAAGAAATCTGCTAGACATTTTAATGTCTAGCATTCGCCCGCGCAACAATCGCCCCGTATATGGGGCAGGCTAGAACATCATCAGATGTCCCGACGGCTTCCCTAAAGGAGCAATTGCGGCAATTCAGTGCATTGCTGCACTGAGCCACGCGGTGACCCATCTGGCCGCAGCGACGGCAAACGTCTTCTTTGGCTCTGCACTCCGCCACCTTATGGTCGAAGCCAAGGCAGCGGTAGCATCCCGGTACCAGGTCAAAACCTCTCACTCTAAACGAAAACCATTTTATGTAGCAGCGTCCGATTTCTAAGAGGGACTGCATGGCCACCACAGCACCCTCGAGGACGATGTTAACTGCTACATTACCTCCCACCACCCATGGCTTACTTGTGATCCGGACACCTTTCTTAAAGGCTTCACATGACATTTTGTCCTTTAAGTTCATCTCGTAAAGGTCACCCATGAACTCGTCAGGGTGATCTGCGAGTGAACGCCCTGTACCACAACTTTCGGCCCTAATTTATCATTCACACTCACTTCCAATCCCACCTCGTTGAACTTTGTGTTTTCCACGATCTTCTCACGCTCGGCGACCGATGGAGTCCGGAATTAACGCACCTCCATCCCTTAGAGGTTTCACCTCATGTATCCGCACGCCAAGAGAGGGACCTACCTCCTTCACCACCTGCTCAACCACGTCCTTAGCGGTTTTGCCAGCAGCCTTGCTGCGCTCAACCAAGGACCAGGTCTCGACTGGCCGAGGCATCTCCGGGGTAGACGGCGCTGCCGACATGGGACCCCCTTTGGCGGCGTTCACCGACGAAGCCCGCGCTTGGCCGGCTGGAACATGCAAAGCATGCGAAACGCCTGCACCCCCGCAAACGGCCTCCAAGCGCCCCTGCAAACCGCTCATTCTGCGCCACAAGCGCGAACAAGAGCTGCTCGTACTGCCCTGTGTAATCCACTAACTTGCAAATGAGCGAGCCCGTGGCTCTCTCCTTAAGTGCAAGTTTTAATAACTCCCCGTTACCCCTTCATCTGCTCGACAGCTGTCCCTTTCCGCCTCCTCAGAGCTGCCGCACTTGTCGACGGCTCCTCCACGGCAGGGACAGACACATTCACAACGCTCGTAGCATGAGTTACGGCAAAAACCCGCTCCTCCACACTTGCATCCGCTGCTCCGCGCGAGCCAGCTGCGGCTCCCGCGGGAACAGCGCTCCCCTCACCCATACCAATCGAGCTAACAGCGATTTCGGAAGTTGCCTTCCTCATCCGCTGCTTGCTCCTTCGCCTTACCTCGCTGTTCGAAGACGACTCTGACAAGGTCACCTCGTCATCCGACGTTATCCCACGAACATCAACGGTCCCCTTCTCAGCGGGCTTCTTTTTGCGTGGCGGCATCGCCCCGTAGGTGTGCCTTATCTATTTAAAATAAATAGCACGCACACACTCACACACACGTGGAAGCTGGCGGTTTCACACACACGAACGCCTGTTGCTCACGCAAAATTGTAATGAAGATAGCGTTGCTTGGTAGAACCGTTATCTTTAGATTAAAACCCCGCAAGGAAGCGATGAATTAAGCACGTCTGTTCCCAACGACCGTCTGAAACAACAGGAAGCTAAGGTTCTTACCCATTTAAAGTTTGAGAATAGGTTAAGATCGTTTCGACCCTAAGGCCTCTAATCATTCGCTTTTCCAGATAAGATTATTTTATACAATAGTTAAATGCACCAGCTATCCTGAGGGAAACTATGGAAGGAACCAGCTACTAGATGGTTCGATTGGTCTTTCGCCCCTATACTCAATTCTGACAATCGATTTGCACGTCAGAACTGTTTCGGTCTTCCATCACTGTTTCCCCTGACTTCAACCTGATCAAGTATAGTTCACCATCTTTCGGGTCACAGCATATATGCTCAAGGTACGTTCCAGTTAGAGGCATAAATAATATAAATATTATTATACATAACTATATGAGCGCCCCGGGATTGCGTTAATTAACTGTAAATAGTTAAAAAACGAATCCCATTAATAGTTAAGTTAATTACGCTATTAGGTTTATATCCCAATAACTTGCACATATGTTAGACTCCTTGGTCCGTGTTTCAAGACGGGTTCCGAAGGTATCCTGAATCTTTCGCATTGTTAATCATACAAGTGCATATAATAAACACAAATATCAATGATAATTATGCCATTATATAATTCCGAAAAATTAACGCACTGTAATTATATAAATCTATCAGCACTTTATCAAATGTATGTCTTTTATTTTATGTTAAAATGCAAGCATACAATTCAAATAAACAATCAGACATAATTTTATGATAAATATTTATGCTAATAGATTACAATGTCCTTATATGGAAAAAATACACACTATTATTATAATATTGTTTAAAATATTACAATTCTAATGATGAATTTTCCATAACGGATATTCAGGTTCATCGCGCTTAACCCCTAAGCAGTTTCACGAACTATTTAACTCTCTATTCAGAGTTCTTTTCAACTTTCCCTCACGGTACTTGTTTACTATCGGTCTCATGGTTATATTTAGTTTTTGATAGAGTTTACCACCCACTTAGTGCTGCACTATCAAGCAACACGACTCTTTGGAAACACCATCTAGTAATCATTAACGTTATACGGGCCTGGCACCCTCTATGGGTAAATGGCCTCATTTAAGAAGGACTTAAATCCTTAACTTCTCATACTAGAATATTGATGTT
>JAEIGF010000526.1:0-67073 GCA_018903485.1 Drosophila littoralis | reverse complement strand
CTAATAAATGTCGAGTTTGGTCAAGATATCTTGATAAACAAAAAGGTTTTTTCATACAAAAACTTAATTTTCGACCGATCGTTCCTATGGCAGCTATATGATATAGTGGTCCGATCTTAATAGATTTTGCATATATATGAGGAGCTTAGTAAAACTAATAAATGCCGAGTTTGGTCAAGATATCTTGACAAACAAAATGTTTTTTCATACAAAACTTAATTTTCGACCGATCGTTCCTATGGCGGCTATATGATATAGTGGTCCGATCTTAATAGAATTTTGCATATATATGAGGAGCATAGTAAAACTAATAAATGTCGAGTTTGGTCAAGATATCTTGATAAACAAAAATGTTTTTTCATACAAAAACTTAATTTTCGGACCGATCGTTCCTATGGCAGCTATATGATATAGTGGTCCGATCTTAATAAGGATTTTGCATATATGAGGAGCTTAGTAAAACTAATAAATGCCGAGTTTGGTTAAGATATCTTGAAAAACAAAATGTTTTTTCATACAAAAACTTAATTTTCGATAGATCGTTCCTATGGCAGCTATATGATATAGTGGTCCGATCTTAATAGGATTTTGCATATATATGAGGAGCTTAGTAAAACTAATAAATGCCGAGTTTGGTCAAGATATCTTGACAAACAAAATGTTTTTTCATACAAAAACTTAATTTTCGACCGATCGTTCCTATGGCGGCTATATGATATAGTGGTCCGATCTTAATAAAATTTTGCATATATGAGGAGCATAGTAAAACTAATAAATGTCGAGTTTGGTCAAGATATCTTGATAAACAAAAGGTTTTTTCATACAAAAACTTAATTTCGACCGATCGTTCCTATGGCAGCTATATGATATAGTGGTCCGATCTTAATAGGGATTTTGCATATATATGAGGAGCTTAGTAAAACTAATAAATGCCGAGTTTGGTCAAGATATCTTGACAAACAAAATGTTTTTTCATACAAAAACTTAATTTTCGACCGATCGTTCCTATGGCGGCTATATGATATAGTGGTCCGATCTTAATAGAATTTTGCATATATATGAGGAGCATAGTAAAACTAATAAATGTCGAGTTTGGTCAAGATATCTTGATAAACAAAATGTTTTTCATACAAAACTTAATTTTCGACCGATCGTTCCTATGGCAGCTATATGATATAGTGGTCCGATCTTAATAGGATTTTGCATATATATGAGGAGCTTAGTAAAACTAATAAATGCCGAGTTTGGTCAAGATATCTTGACAAACAAAATGTTTTTTCATACAAAAACTTAATTTTCGACCGATCGTTCCTATGGCGGCTATATGATATAGTGGTCCGATCTTAATAGAATTTTGCATATATATGAGGAGCATAGTAAAACTAATAAATGTCGAGTTTGGTCAAGATATCTTGATAAACAAAATGTTTTTTCATACAAAAACTTAATTTTCGACCGATCGTTCCTATGGCAGCTATATGATATAGTGGTCCGATCCAGCTGGTTTTGACATATGTGCTGCGTGCAACAGAATTAGGGACTGCAAAGTTTCATTAAGATAGCTTTAAAACTGAGGGACTAGTTCGCATAGAAACAGACAGACGGACAGACGGACAGACGGACATGGCTATATCGACTCGGCTGTTGATGCTGATCAAGAATATATATACTTTATGGGGTCGGAGATGTCTCCTTCTATGCGTTACACATTTCACGACAAAATTATAATACCCTCTGCAAGGGTATAAAAACAAGCGCATAGAAAAACTAATACATGCCGAGTTTGGTCAAGATATCTTGATGAACAAAAATGTTTTTCATGCAAAGACTCAAGATATCTTGATAAACAAAAATGTTTTTCATACCTCAACTTAATTTTAGACCAATCTTACCTATGGAAGCTATATGATATAGTGGTCCGATCTTAATAGGCATTTGTATATATATGAGGAGCATAGAAAAACTAATAAATGCCGAGTTTGGTCAAGATATCTTGATAAACAAAAATGTTTTTCAAACAACAACTTAATTTTCGACGGATCGTTCCTGTGGTAGCTATATGATATAGTGGTCCGATCTTAATAGGCATTTGTATATATATGAGGAGCATAGAAAAACTAATAAATGCCGAGTTTGGTCAAGATATCTTGATAAACAAAAATGTTTTTCAAACAACAACTTAATTTTCGACGGATCGTTCCTGTGGTAGCTATATGATATAGTGGTCCGAACTTAATAGGCATTTGCATGTATATGAGGAGCATAAAAAAACTAATAAATGCCGAGTTTGGTCAAGATATCTTTATAAACAAAAATGTTTTTCAAACAACAACTTAATTTTCGACGGATCGTTCCTGTGGTAGCTATATGATATAGTGGTCCGATCTTAATAGGGGCTTTCAGTTATATGAAGAGCATAGTAAAACTAATAAATGCCGAGTTTGGTCAAGATATCTTTATAAAAAAAAATGTTTCTTATACAACAACTTAATTTTTGACCGATCTTAATAGGATTTTGCATAGAGAATAGTAAAACTAAAAAAGAAGCGCATAGAAAACTAATACATGCCGAGTTTGGTCAAGATATCTTGATGAACAAAAATGTTTGTCAAGCAAAGACTAAAGATATCTTGATAAACAAGAATGTTTTTCATACAACAACTTAATTTTTGACCGATTGTTCCTATGGCAGCTATATGATATAGTGGTGCGATCTTAATAAGATTTTGCATATATATGAAGAGCATAGTAAAACTAATAAATGCCGAGTTTAGTCAAGATATCTTGATAAACAAAAATGTTTCTCTTACAACAACTTAATTTTTGACCGATCGTTCCTATCACAGCTACTTGATATTGTGGTCCGATGTTGTTAGAATATTGCGTATATATGAGGAGCACAGCAGAACTAAAAAAACCGAGTTTGCTCAAGAAAGCGTGAAAAAAAAAAAAGTTTACATACAATTGGGTTTGGGTATGGGGATGGGTTCAGGGTATAAAAAGTTTCCATACAACAACTTAATTATTGTCCGATCGTTCCTATGGCAGTTATATGATACAGTGGTCCGATCTTAATAGGATTTTGAATCTATATGAGGAGCACTGAAGAAATAATAAATGCCGAGATTGATCAAGATATCTTGATAAACAAAAATGTTTTTCATACAAAAACTTAATTTTTGACCTATCGTTGCTATGGCCGTCATATGATATAGTGGTCCGATCTTAATAGGATTTTGCATCTATATGAGGAGCACAGAAAAACTTATAAATGCCGAATTTGGTCAAGATATCTTAATAAACAAAAATGTTTTTCAAACAACAACTTAATTTTCGACGGATCGTTCCTGTGGTAGCTATATGATATAGTGGTCCGATCTTAATAGGGGCTTTCAGTTATATGAAGAGCATAGTAAAACTAATAAATGCCGAGATTGGTCAAGATATCTTTATAAAAAAAAATGTTTCTTATACAACAACTTAATTTTTGACCGATCTTAATAGGATTTTGCATAGAGAATAGTAAAACTAAAAAAGAAGAGCATAGAAAAACTGATACATGCCGAGTTTGGTCAAGATATCTTGATGAACAAAAATGTTTTTCATGCAAAGACTCAAGATATCTTGATAAACAAAAATGTTTTTCATACCTCAACTTAATTTTAGACCGATCTTACCTATGGAAGCTATATGATATAGTGGTCCGATCTTAATAGGCATTTGTATATATATGAGGAGCATAGAAAAACTAATAAATGCCGAGTTTGGTCAAGATATCTTGATAATCAAATATGTTTCAAATACAACAACTTAATTTTTGACCGATCTTAGTAGGATTTTTCATATATATGAAGAGCATAGTAAAACTAATAAATGCCGAGTATAGTGAAGATATCTTGATAAACAAAAATGTTTCTCATACAATAACTTAATTTTTGACCGATCTTAGTAGGATTTTGCATTTACATGAGGTGCATAGTAGGACTAATAAATGCCGAGCTTAGTCTAGATATCTTTATGAAAAAAAATGGTTTTCATACAACAACTTAATTTTTGACCTGTCGTTCCTATGGCAGCTATATGATATAGTGGTCCGATCTTAATAGGATTTTGCATATAATAAATGCCGAGTTTAGTCAAGATATCTTGATAAACAAAAAAAATTTTTATACCACAACTTTATTTTGGACCGACCATAGTAAAACTAATAAATGCCGAGTTTAGTCAAGATATCTTGATAAACAAAAAAATTTTTATACCACAACTTTATTTTGGACCGATCGTACCTATGGCATCTATATGATATAGATGTCCGATCTCAATAGGATTTTTCATCAATATATTTTCATACAACAACTTAATTTTTGACCGATCGTTGCTATGGCCGATATATGATATAGTGGTCCGCTCTTAATCGGATTTTGCATCTATATGAGGAGCACAGAAAAACTTATAAATGCCGAGTTTGGTCAAGATATCTTATTAAAAAAAATGTTTTTCAAACATCTTAATTTTCGACCGATCGTTCTTGTGGTACCTATATGATATAGTGGTCCGATCTTAATAGGGACTTGTTTACATATGAGGAGCATAGAAAAACTAATAAATGCCGATATTGGTTAAGTTAAAGCAACATTTTTCTCATACAACAACTTAATTTTTGACCGATCTTAGTAGGATTTTGCATATATATGTGGAGTATAGTAAAAATAATAAATGTCGAGTTTAGTCAAGATATCTTGACAAACAAAAATGTGTCTCCTACAACAATTTAATTTTTGACCGATCGTTCCTCTGGCTGCTCTATGATACGATCTTAATAGGATTTTGCATCTATATGTTTTTCATACAACAACTTAATTTTTGACCGATCATTCCTATCACAGCTATTTAATAGCATAGCAGAACTAAAAAAAACTGAGTTTGGTCAAGGAAGCGTGAAAAAAAAGTTTCTGTACAATTGGGTTTAGGTATGGGGATGGGTTCAGGGTATAAAAAGCTTCCATACAACAACTTAATTTTTGACTTATCGTTCCTATGGCCGCTATATGATATAGTGGGCCGATCTTAATAGGATTTTGATTTTGAATGAAAGAAGAACTAATAAATGCCGAGATTGGTTAACATATTATGATAAACAAAAATGTTTTTCATACAACAACTTCATTTTCGACCTATCGTTCCTTTGGTAGCTATATGATATAGTGGTCCGATCTTAATAGGATTTTGCATATATATGAAGAGCATAGTAAAACTAATAAATGCCGAGTTTAGTCAAGATATCTTAATAAACAAAAATGTTTTTCAAACTTAATTTTCGACCGATCGTTCCTTTGGTAGCTATATGATATAGTAGTCCGATCTTAATAGGATAATGCATATCTTCATAAACAAAAATGTTTTTCGAACGACGCCATTTTAGAAAGATTGTTCCTATGGTAGCTATATGATATAGTGGTCCGATCTTAATAGGATTTTGCATATATATGAAGAGCATAGTAAAACTAATAAATGCCGAGTTTAGTCAAGATATCTTGATAAACAAAAATGATTTATATACCACAACTTTATATTGGACCGATCGTACCTATGGCATCTATATGATATAGTGGTCCGACCTCAATAGGATTTTTCATCTATATGTTTTTCATACAACAACTTAATTTTTGACCGATCGTTGCTATGGCCGTTATATGATATAGTGGTCCGATCTTAATCGGATTTTGCATCTATATGAGGAGCACAGAAAAACTTATAAATGCCGAGTTTGGTCAAGATATCTTTATAAACAAAAATGTTTTTCAAACAACAACTTAATTTTCGACCGATTGTTCCTGTGGTAGCTATATGATAAAGTGGTCCGATCTTAATAGGATTTTGCTTTTATATGAGGAGTCTAATAAAACTAATAAATGTCGAGTTTGGTCAAGCTATCTTGATAAACAAAAATGCTTATCATGCAAAGACTCTGGATATATTGATAAACAAAAATGTTTTTCATACAACTTAATTTTCGCCCTATCGTTCCTATGGTTGCTACATGACATAGTGGTCCGATCTTAATAGGATTTTGCATATATATGAAGAGCATAGAAAAACTAATAAATGCCGAGCTTGGTCAAGATATCTTGATGAACAAAAATGTTTTTCATGCAAAGACTCAAGATATCTTCATAAAAAAAAATGTTTTTCATTCGACAACTTAATTTTCGACCTATCGTTCCTATGCTAGCTATATGATATAGTGGTCCGATCTTAATAGGGGCTTTCAGTTATATGAAGAGCAAAGTAAACCTTATAAATGCCGAGTTTAGTCAAGATATCTTGATAAACAAAAATGTTTTTCAAACAACAACTTAGTTTTCGACCGATCGTTCCTGTGGTAGCTATATGATATAGTGGTCCGATCTTAATAGGATAATGCATATCTTGATAAACAAAAATGTTTTTCAAAAGACAACGCCATTTTAGAACGATTGTTCCTATGGTAGCTATATGATATAGTGGTCCGATCTTAATAGGATTTTGTATATATATGAGTAGCATAGTAAAACTATTAAATGCCGAGATTTGTCAAAATATCTTGATAAACAAAAATGTTTCTCTAACAACAACTTAATTTTACACCGATCTTTCCTATCACAGTTATATGATATCGTGGTCCGATGTTGTTAGAATTTTACGTATATATTAGGAGCACAAAAAAACTTTAAAATGCCGAGTTTTGTCAAGATATCTTAATAAACAAAAATGTTTCTCATATAACAACTTAATTTTTGACTGATCGGTCCTATGGCCGCTATATGGTATAGTTTTCTATCTTAGGAAGATTTTGCTTATATATGAGGAACATAGTAAAACTAATTAATGCCGAGTTTGGTCAAGATATCTTGATAAACAAAAATGTTTCTCATACAACTTAATTTTTAACCGATCTTAGTAGGATTTTTCATATATATGAGGTGCATAGTAGAACTAATAAATGCCGAGGTAAGTCAAGATATCTTGATAAACAGAAATGTTTTTTCTACAACAACTTAATTTTTGACCGATCGTTCCTATCACAGTTATATGATATCGTGGTCCGATGTTTTTAGAATTTTACGTATATATGAGGAGCACAAAAAAACTTTAAAATGCCGAGTTTTGTCAAGATATCTTAATAAACAAAAATGTTTCTCATATAACAACTTAATTTTTGACTGATCGGTCCTATGGCCGCTATATGGTATAGTTTCCTATCTTAGGAAGATTTTGCTTATATATGAGGAACATAGTAAAACTAATTAATGCCGAGTTTGGTCAAGATATCTTGATAAACAAAAATGTTTCTCATACAACTTAATTTTTGACCGATCTTAGTAGGATTTTGCATATATATGAAGAGCATAGTAAAACTAATAAATGCCGAGTTTAGTCAAGATATCTTTTTAAACAAAAATGTTTCTCATACAACAACTTAATTTTTGACTGATCTTACTAGGATTTTGCATATATATGAGGTGCATAGTAGAACTAATAAATGCCGAGTTTAGTCATGATATCTTGATAAAAAGACATGTTTTTTCTACAACAACTTAATATTTGAGCGATCGGCCTATGGCCGCTATATGATATAGTTTCCAATCTAAGTAAGATTTTGCTTATATATGAGGAGCATAAAAAAACTAATAATTGTCGATTTTGGTCAAGATATATTGATAAACAAAAATGTTTCTCATACAACAACTTAATTTTTGACTGATCTTACTAGGATTTTGCATATATATGAGGTGCATAGTAGAACTAATAAATGCCGAGTTTAGTCATGATATCTTGATAAAAAGACATGTTTTTTCTACAACAACTTAATATTTGAGCGATCGGCCTATGGCCGCTATATGATATAGTTTCCAATCTTAGTAAGATTTTGCTTATATATGAGGAGCATAGAAATACTAATAATGGCCGTGTTTGGTCAAGATATCTTGATAAAAAAAAATTTTTCTCATACAACAACTTAATTTTTGACCGATCTTAAGGATTTTGCATGTATATGAGGTGCATAATAGAACTAATAAATGCCGAGTTTAGCTATATGATATAGTTTCCAATCTTAGTAAGACTTTGCTTATATATGAGGAGCATAGAAAAACTAATAAGTGACGAGTTTGGTCAAGATATCTTGATAAACCAAAATGTTTATCATACAACAACTTTAACCGATTTTAGTAGGATTTTGCATATATATGAAGAGCATAGTAAAACTAATAAATGCCGAGCTTAGTCAAGATATCCTGATAAACAAAAACGTTTTTCAAACAACAAATTAATTTTTGAGCGATCGTTCCTATGGCCGTTATATGATCTAGTGGTCCGATCTAAATAGGATTTTGCATCTATATGAGGAGCACAGAAAAACTTATAAATGCCGAGTTTGGTCAAGATATCTTGATAAACAAAAATGTTTCTCATACAACAACTTAATTTTTGACCGATCTTAGTAGGATTTTGCATATATATGAAGAGCATAGTAACTTAAACTTAATTAAACTTAATTTTTGACTGATCGGTCCTATGGCCGCTATATGGTATAGTTTCCTATCTTAGGAAGATTTTGCTTATATATGAGGAACATAGTAAAACTAATAAATGCAGAGTTTGGTCAAGATATCTTGATAAACAAAAATGTTTCTCATACAACTTAATTTTTGACCGATCGTTCCCATGGCCGTTATATGATATAGTGGTCCGATCTTAATAGGATTTTGCATCTATATGAGGAGCACAGAAAAACTTATAAATGCCGAGTTTGGTCAAGATATCTTGATAAACAAAAATGTTTCTCATACAACAACTTAATTTTTGACCGATCTTAGTAGGATTTTGCATATATATGAGGTGCATAATAGAACTAATAAAGGCCGATTTTAGTCAAGATATCTTGATAAACAGAAATGTTTTTTCTACAACAACTTAATTTTTGACCGATCGTTCCTATCACAGCTATATGATATAGTGGTCCGATGTTGTTAGAATTTTACGTATATATGAGGAGCACAAAAAACTTTTAAATGCCGAGTTTGGTCAAGATATCTTAATAAACAAAAATGTTTTTCAAACAACAACTTAATTTTCGACCGATCGTTCCTGTAGTAGCTATATGATATAGTGGGCCGATCTTAATGGGATTTTGCATATCATGATGAACAAAAATGTTTTTCATACGACAACATTATTATCGACCGATCGTTCCTATGGTAGCTGTATGATATAATGGTCCGATCTTAATAGGATTTTGCATATATATGAAGAGCATAGTAAAACTAATAAATTCCGAGTTTGGTCAAGAGATCTTGATAAACAAAAATGTTTTTCCTACAACAACTTATTTTTTGACCGATCGTTCCTATGGCAGCTATATGAAATAGTGGTCCAATCTTAATAGGAACTTATATATATGAAGAGCATAGTAAAACTAATAAATTCCGAGTTTGATCAAGATATCTTGATAAACAAAAATGTTTCTCATATAACAACTTAATTTTTGACTGATCGGTCCTATGGCCGCTATATGGTATAGTTTCCTATCTTAGGAAGATTTTGCTTATATATGAGGAACATAGTAAAACTAATAAATGCCGAGTTTGGTCAAGATATCTTGATAAACAAAAATGTTTCTCATACAACTTAATTTTTGACCGATCTTAGTAGGATTTTGCATATATATGAAGAGCATAGTAGAACTAATAAATGCCGAGTTTAGTCAAGATATCTTGATAAACATAAATGTTTTTTCTACAACAACTTAATTTTTGAGCGATCGGCCTGTGGCCGCTATATGATATAGTTTCCAATCTAAGTAAGATTTTGCTTATATATGAGGAGCATAAAAAAACTAATAAATGCCGATTTTGGTCAAGATATATTGATAAACAAAAATGTTTTTCATACAACAACTTAATTTTTGACTGATCTTACTAGGATTTTGCATATATATGAGGTGCATAGTAGAACTAATAAATGCCGAGTTTAGTCATGATATCTTGATAAAAAGACATGTTTTATCTACAACAACTTAATATTTGAGCGATCGGCCTATGGCCGCTATATGATATAGTTTCCAATCTTAGTAAGATTTTGATTAAATATGAGGAGCATAGAAATACTAATAAATGCCTATTTTGGTCAAGATATCTTGATAAAAAAAAATTTTGCTCATTCAACAACTTAATTTTTGACCGATCTTAAGGATTTTGCATGTATATGAGGTGCATAATAGAACTAATAAATGCCGAGTTTAGCTATATGATATAGTTTCCAATCTTAGTAAGACTTTGCTTATATATGAGGAGCATAGAAAAACTAATAAGTGACGAGTTTGGTCAAGATATCTTGATAAACAAAAATGTTTCTCATACAACAACTTAATTTTTGACCGATCTTAGTAGGATTTTTCATATATATGAGGTGCATAGTAGAACTAATAAATGCCCAGTTTAGTCAAGATATCTTGATAAACAGAAATGTTTTTTCTACAACAACTTAATTTTTGACCGATTGTTCCTATCACAGCTATATGATATAGTGGTCCGATGTTGTTAGAATTTTACGTATATATGAGGAGCACAAAAAAACTTTTAAATGCCGAGTTTGGTCAAGATATCTTAATAAACAAAAATGTTTTTCAAACAACAACTTAATTTTCGACCGATCGTTCCTGTAGTAGCTATATTATATAGTGGGCCGATCTTAATAGGATTTTGCATATCATGATAAACAAAAATTTTTATCATACGACAACATTATTATCGACCGATCGTTCCTATGGTAGCTGTATGATATAATGGTCCGATCTTAATAGGATTTTGCATATATATGAAGAGCATAGTAAAACTAATAAATTCCGAGATTGGTCAAGATATCTTGATAAACAAAAATGTTTTTCTACAACAACTTATTTTTTGACCGATCGTTCCTATGGCAGCTCTATGAAATAGTGGTCCAATCTTAATAGGAATTTATATATATATGAGGAGCATGGAAAAACTAATAAATGTCGAGTTTGGTCGAGATATCTTTTTAAACAAAAATCTTTCTCATACAACAGCTTAATTTTTGACCGATCGTTCCCATGGCCGTTATATGATATAGTGGTCCGATCTTAATAGGATTTTGCATCTATATGAGGAGCACAGAAAAACTTATAAATGCCGAGTTTGGTCAAGATATCTTAATAAACAAAATTGTTTTTCAATCAACAACTTAATGTTCGACCGATCGTTCCTGTAGTAGCTATATGATATAGTGGGCCGATCTTAATAGGATTTTGCATATCATGATGAACAAAAATGTTTTTCATACGACAACATTATTATCGACCGATCGTTCCTATGGTAGCTGTATGATATAATGGTCCGATCTTAATAGGATTTTGCATATATATGAAGAGCATAGTAAAACTAATAAATTCCGAGTTTGGTCAAGATATCTTGATAAACAAAAATGTTTTTCTACAACAACTTATTTTTTGACCGATCGTTCCTATGGCAGCTATATGAAATAGTGGTCCAATCTTAATAGGAATTTATATATATATGAGGAGCATGGAAAAACTAATAATAGTCGAGTTTGGTCAAGATATCTTGATAAACAAAAATGTTTCTCATACAACTTAATTTTTGACCGATCGTTCCCATGGCCGTTATATGATATAGTGGTCCGATCTTAATAGGATTTTGCATCTATATGAGGAGCACAGAAAAACTAATAAATGCCGAGTTTGGTCAAGATATCTTGATAAACAAAAATGTTTCTCATACAACAATTTAATTTTGACGGATCTTTAGTAGGATTTGCATATATATGAAGAGCATAGTAAAACTAATAAATGCCGATTTTAGTCAAGATATCTTGATAAACAGAAATGTTTTTTCTACAACAACTTAATTTTTGACCGATCGTTCCTATCACAGCTATATGATATAGTGGTCCGATGTTGTTAGAATTTTACGTATATATGAGGAGCACAAAAAAACTTTTAAATGCCGAGTTTGGTCAAGATATCTTAATAAACAAAAATGTTTTTCAAACAACAACTTAATTTTTGACCGATCGTTCCTGTAGTAGCTATATGATATAGTGGGCCGATCTTAATAGGATTTTGCATATCATGATTAACAAAAATGTTTTTCATACGACAACATTATTATCGACCGATCGTTCCTATGGTAGCTGTATGATATAATGGTCCGATCTTAATAGGATTTTGCATATATATGAAGAGCATAGTAAAACTAATAAATGCCGAGTTTGGTCAAGATATCTTAATAAACAAAATTGTTTTTCAATCAACAACTTAATGTTCGACCGATCGTTCCTGTGGTAGCTATATGATATAGTGGTCCGATCTTAATAGGATTTTGCATATATATGAGGAGCATGGTAAATAAATAATAAATGCAAAGATTTGTCAAGATATCTTGATAAACATAAATGTTTCTGATATAACAACTTAATTTTTGACCGATCGGTCCTATGGCCGCTATATGATATAGTCTCCTATCTTAGTAAGATTTTGCTTATATATGAGGAACATAGAAAAACTAATAAATGCCGAGTTTGGTCAAGATATCTTGATAAACTAAAATGTTTCTCATGCAACTTAATTTTTGACCGATCTTAGTAGGATTTTGCATATATATGAAGAGCATAGTAAAACTAATAAATTCCGAGTTTGATCAAGATATCTTGATAAACAAAAATGTTTCTCATATAACAACTTAATTTTTGACTGATCGGTCCTATGGCCGCTATATGGTATAGTTTCCTATCTTAGGAAGATTTTGCTTATATATGAGGAACATAGTAAAACTAAGAAATGCCGAGTTTGGTCAAGATATATTGATAAACAAAAATGTTTCTCATACAACAACTTAATTTTTGACCGATCTTACTAGGATTTTGCATATATATGAGATGCACAGTAGAACTAATAAATGCCGAGTTCAGTCATGATATCTTGATAAAAAGACATGTTTTTTCTACAACAACTTAATATTTGAGCGATCGGCCTATGGCCGCTATATGATATAGTTTCCAATCTTAGTATGATTTTGCTTATATATGAGGAGCATAGAAATACTAATAATGGCCGTGTTTGGTCCAGATATCTTGATATACAAAAATTTTTCTCATACAACAACTTAATTTTTGACCGATCTTAAGGATGATATAGTTTTCAATCTTAGTTAGATTTTGCTTATATATGAGGAGCATAGAAATACTAATAATGGCCGTGCTTGTTCCAGATATCTTGATATACAAAAATTTTTCTCATACAACAACTTAATTTTTGACCGATCTTAAGGATTTTGCATGTATATGAGGTGCATAATAGAACTAATAAATGCCGAGTTTAGCTATATGATATAGTTTCCAATCTTAGTAAGACTTTGCTTATATATGAGGAGCATAGAAAAACTAATAAATGACGAGTTTAGTCAAGATATCTTGATAAACAGAAATGTTTTTTCTACAACAACTTAATGTTCGACCGATCGTTCCTGTGGTAGCTATATGATATAGTGGTCCGATCTTAATAGGATTTTGCATATCTTGATAAACAAAAATGTTTTGCATACGACAACATTTTTTTCGACCGATCGTTCCAATGGTAGCTATTTGATATAGTGGTCTTTATAAATGCCGGGTTTGGTCAAGATATCTTGATAAACAAAAATGTTTCTCATACAACTTAATTTTTGACCGATCGTTCCCATGGCCGTTATATGATATAGTGGTCCGATCTTAATAGGATTTTGCATCTATATGAGGAGCACAGAAAAACTTATAAATGCCGAGTTTGGTCAAGATATCTTGATAAACAAAAATGTTTCTCATACAACAACTTAATTTTTGACGGATCTTAGTAGGATTTTGCATATATATGAAGAGCATAGTAAAACTAATAAATGCCGATTTTAGTCAAGATATCTTGATAAACAGAAATGTTTTTTCTACAACAACTTAATTTTTGACCGATCGTTCCTATCACAGCTATATGATATAGTGGTCCGATGTTGTTAGAATTTTACGTATATATGAGGAGCACAAAAAACTTTTAAATGCCGAGTTTGGTCAAGATATCTTAATAAACAAAAATGTTTTTCAAACAACAACTTAATTTTCGACCGATCGTTCCTGTAGTAGCTATATGATATAGTGGGCCGATCTTAATAGGATTTTGCATATCATGATAAACAAAAATGTTTTTCATACGACAACATTATTATCGATCGATCGTTCCTATGGTAGCTGTATGATATAATGGTCCGATCTTAATAGGATTTTGCATATATGAAGAGCATAGTAAAACTAATAAATTCCGAGTTTGGTCAAGATATCTTGATAAACAAAAATGTTTTTCTACAACAACTTATTTTTTGACCGATCGTTCCTATGGCAGCTATATGAAATAGTGGTCCAATCTTAATAGGAATTTATATATATATGAGGAGCATGGAAAAAACTAATAAATGTCGAGTTTGGTCAAGATATCTTTATAAACAAAAATCTTTCTCATACAACAGCTTAATTTTTGACCGATCGTTCCCATGGCCGTTATATGATATAGTGGTCCGATCTTAATAGGATTTTGCATCTATATGAGGAGCACAGAAAAACTTATAAATGCCGAGTTTGGTCAAGATATCTTAATAAACAAAATTGTTTTTCAATCAACAACTTAATGTTCGACCGATCGTTCCTGTGGTAGCTATATGATATAGTGGTCCGATCTTAATAGGATTTTGCATATCTTGATAAACAAAAATGTTTTGCATACGACAACATTTTTTTCGACCGATCGTTCCAATGGTAGCTATTTGATATAGTGGTCTTTATAAATGCCGAGTTTGGTCAAGATATCTTGATAAACATAAATGTTTCTCATACAACAACTTAATTTTTGACCGATCTTATTAGGATTTTGCATATATATGAGGTGCATATTAGAACTAATAAATGCCCAGTTTAGTCAAGATATCTTGATACACAAAAATATATTTACTACAACAATTTAATTTGAGACCGCTCGTTCCTATGGTATCTATATGATATAGTGGCCCGATCTTAATAGGATTTTGCATATCTTGATAAACAAACATTTTTTTCATACGAAAACTTTATTGTCGACCGATCTTTCCTATGGTAGCTATATGATACAGTGGTCCGATCTTAATAGGATTTTGCATCTATATGTTTTTCATACAACAATTTAATTTTTGACGGATCGATCCTATGGCCGGTATATGATACAGTGGTCCGATCTTAATGATTTTGCATCTATATGAGGCGCACAGAAAACTTCTAAATGCCAAGTTTGGTCAAGATATCTTGATAAACAAAAATGTTTTTCAAACAACAACTTAATTTTCGACCGATCGTTCCTGTGGTAGCTATATGATATAGTGTTCCGATCTTAATAGGATTTTGCATATCTTGATAAACAAAAATGTTTTTCAAACAACATCGTAATTTTCGACCGATCGTACCTGTGGTAGCTATATGATATAGTGGTCCGAACTTAATAAGATTTTGCATCTATATGACTAGCATAGTAAAACTAATAAATGCTGAGTTTGGTCAAGATATCTTGATAAACAAAAATGTTTTTCAAAGAACAACGTAATTTTCGACCGATCGTTCATTTGGTAGCTATATGATATAGTGGTGAAACTAATAAATGCTGAGTTTGGTCAAGATATCTTGATAAACAAAAATGTTTTTTAAACAACATCGTAATTTTCGACCGATCGTACCTGTGGTAGCTATATGATATAGTGGTCCGAACTTAATAAGATTTTGCATCTATATGACTAGCATAGTAAAACTAATAAATGCTGAGTTTGGTCAAGATATCTTGATAAACAAAAATGTTTTTCAAAGAACAACGTAATTGTCGACCGATCGTTCATTTGGTAGCTATATGAAATAGTGGTGAAACTAATAAATGCTGAGTTTGGTCAAGATATCTTGATAAACTAAAATGTTTTTCAAGCAACAGCTTAATTTTCTACCGATCGTTCCTGTGGTAGCTATATGATATAGTGGTCCGATCTTAATAGGATTTTGCATCTATATGACTAGCATAGTAAAACTAATAAATGCCAAGATTGGTCAAGATATCTTGATAAACAAAAATGTTTTTCAAACAACAACTTTATTTTCCAGCGATCGTTCCTATGGCAGCTATATGATATCGTGGTCCGATCTTAATAGGATTTTGCTGTTATATGAGGAGCATAGTAAAAATAATAAATGCCGAGATTGGTCAAGATATCTTGATAAACAAAAATGTTTCTCATACAACAACTTAATTTTTCACCGATCTTAGTAGGATTTTGCATATATATGAAGAGCATAGTAAAACTAATAAATGCCGAGTTTGGTCAAGATATCTTGATAAACAAAAATGTTTCTCATACAACTTAATTTTTGACCGATCGTTCCCATGGCAGTTATATGATATAGTGGTCCGATCTTAATAGGATTTTGCATCTATATGAGGAGCACAGAAAAACTTATAAATGCCGAGTTTGGTCAAGATATCTTGATAAACAAAAATGTTTCTCATACAACAACTTAATTTTTGACCGATCTTAGTAGGATTTTGCATATATATGAAGAGCATAGTAAAACTAATAAATGCCGATTTTAGTCAAGATATCTTGATAAACAGAAATGTTTTTTCTACAACAACTTAATTTTTGACCGATCGTTCCTATCACAGCTATATGATATAGTGGTCCGATGTTGTTAGAATTTTACGTATATATGAGGAGCACAAAAAAACTTTTAAATGCCGAGTTTGGTCAAGATATCTTAATAAACAAAAATGTTTTTCAAACAACAACTTAATTTTCGACCGATCGTTCCTGTAGTAGCTATATGATATAGTGGGCCGATCTTAATAGGATTTTGCATATCATGATGAACAAAAATGTTTTTCATACGACAACATTATTATCGACCGATCGTTCCTATGGTAGCTGTATGATATAATGGTCCGATCTTAACAGGATTTTGCATATATATGAAGAGCATAGTAAAACTAATAAATTCCGAGTTTGGTCAAGATATCTTGATAAACAAAAATGTTTTTCCTACAACAACTTATGTTTTGACCGATCGTTCCTATGGCAGCTATATGAAATAGTGGTCCAATCTTAATAGGAACTTATATATATATGAAGAGCATAGTAAAACTAATAAATTCCGAGTTTGGTCAAGATATCTTGATAAACAAAAATGTTTCTCATATAACAACTTAATTTTTGACTGATCGGTCCTATGGCCGCTATATGGTATAGTTTCCTATCTTAGGAAGATTTTGCTTATATATGAGGAACATAGTAAAACTAATTAATGCCGAGTTTGGTCAAGATATCTTGATAAACAAAAATGTTTCTCATACAACTTAATTTTTGACCGATCTTAGTAGGATTTTGCATATATATGAAGAGCATAGTAAAACTAATAAATGCCGAATTTAGTCAAGATATCTTGATAAACAGAAATGTTTTTTCTACAACTTAATTTTTTACCGATCGTTCCTATCACAGCTATATGATATAGTGGTCCGATGTTGTTAGAATTTTACGTATATATGAGGAGCACAAAAAAACTTGTAAATGCCGAGTTTTGTCAAGATATCTTAATAAACAAAAATGTTTTTCAAACAACAACTTAATTTTCGACCGATCGTTCCTGTAGTAGCTATATGATATAGTGGGCCGATCTTAATAGGATTTGCATATCATAATGAACAAAAATGTTTTTCATACGACAACATTATTATCAACCGATCGTTCCTATGGTAGCTGTATGATATAATGGTCCGATCTTAATAGGATTTTGCATATATATGAAGAGCATAGTAAAACTAATAAATTCCGAGTTTGGTCAAGATATCTTGATAAACAAAAATGTTTTTCCTACAACAACTTATTTTTTGACCGATCGTTCCTATGGCAGCTATATGAAATAGTGGTCCAATCTTAATAGGAACTTATATATATATGAAGAGCATAGAAATACTAATAATGGCCGTGTTTGGTCAGATATCTTGATATACAAAAATTTTTCTCATACAACAACTTAATTTTTGACCGATCTTAAGGATGATATAGTTTTCAATCTTAGATAGATTTTGCTTATATATGAGGAGCATAGAAATACTAATAATGGCCGTGCTTGTTCCAGATATCTTGATATACAAAAATTTTTCTCATACAACAACTTAATTTTTGACCGATCTTAAGGATTTTGCATGTATATGAGATGCATAATAGAACTAATAAATGCCGAGTTTAGCTATATGATATAGTTTCCAATCTTAGTAAGACTTTGCTTATATATGAGGAGCATAGAAAAACTAATAAATGACGAGTTTAGTCAAGATATCTTGATAAACAAAAATGTTTTTCATACAACAACTGAATTTTCGACCTATCATTCCTATGGTAGCTATATGATATAGTGGTCCGATCTTAATAGCATTTTGCATATCTTGATAAACAAAAATGTTTTGCATCCGACAACATTTTTTTCGACCGATCGTTCCAATGGTAGCTATTTGATATAGTGGTCTTTATAAATGCCGAGTTTGGTCAAGATATCTTGATAAACATAAATGTTTCTCATACAACAACTTAATTTTTGACCGATCTTATTAGGATTTTGCATATATATGAGGTGCATATTAGAACTAATAAATGCCCAGTTTAGTCAAGATATCTTGATACACAAAAATATATTTACTACAATAATTTAATTTGAGACCGCTCGTTCCTATGGTATCTATATGATATAGTGGCCCGATCTTAATAGGATTTTGCATATCTTGATAAACAAACATTTTTTTCATACGAAAACTTTATTGTCGACCGATCTTTCCTATGGTAGCTATATGATACAGTGGTCCGATCTTAATAGGATTTTGCATCTATATGTTTTTCATACAACAATTTAATTTTTGACCGATCGATCCTATGGCCGGTATATGATACAGTGGTCCGATCTTAATGATTTTGCATCTATATGAGGCGCACAGAAAACTTCTAAATGCCAAGTTTGGTCAAGATATCTTGATAAACAAAAATGTTTTTCAAACAACAACTTAATTTTCGACCGATCGTTCCTGTGGTAGCTATATGATATAGTGGTCCGAACTTAATAAGATTTTGCATCTATATGACTAGCATAGTAAAACTAATAAATGCTGAGTTTGGTCAAGATATCTTGATAAACAAAAATGTTTTTCAAAGAACAACGTAATTTTCGACCGATCGTTCATTTGGTAGCTATATGATATAGTGGTGAAACTAATAAATGCTGAGTTTGGTCAAGATATCTTGATAAACAAAAATGTTTTTCAAACAACATCGTAATTTTCGACCGATCGTACCTGTGGTAGCTATATGATATAGTGGTCCGAACTTAATAAGATTTTGCATCTATATGACTAGCATAGTAAAACTAATAAATGCTGAGTTTGGTCAAGATCTCTTGATAAACAAAAATGTTTTTCAAAGAACAACGTAATTGTCGACCGATCGTTCATTTGGTAGCTATATGATATAGTGGTGAAACTGATAAATGCTGAGTTTGGTCAAGATATCTTGATAAACTAAAATGTTTTTCAAGCAACAGCTTAATTTTCTACCGATCGTTCCTGTGGTAGCTATATGATATAGTGGTCCGATCTTAATAGGATTTTGCATCTATATGACTAGCATAGTAAAACTAATAAATGCTAAGATTGGTCAAGATATCTTGATAAACAAAAATGTTTTTCAAACAACAACTTTATTTTCCAGCGATCGTTCCTATGGCAGCTATATGATATCGTGGTCCGATCTTAATAGGATTTTGCTGTTATATGAGGAGCATAGTAAAAATAATAAATGCCGAGATTGGTCAAGATATCTTGATAAACAAAAATGCTTCTCATACAACAACTTAATTTTTGACCGATCTTAGTAGGATTTTGCATATATATGAAGAGCATAGTAAAACTAATAAATGCCGAGTTTGGTCAAGATATCTTGATAAACAAAAATGTTTCTCATACAACTTAATTTTTGACCGATCGTTCCCATGGCCGTTATATGATATAGTGGTCCGATCTTAATAGGATTTTGCATCTATATGAGGAGCACAGAAAAACTTATAAATGCCGAGTTTGGTCAAGATATCTTGATAAACAAAAATGTTTCTCATACAACAACTTAATTTTTGACCGATCTTAGTAGGATTTTGCATATATATGAAGAGCATAGTAAAACTAATAAATGCCGATTTTAGTCAAGATATCTTGATAAACAGAAATGTTTTTTCTACAACAACTTAATTTTTGACCGATCGTTCCTATCACAGCTATATGATATAGTGGTCCGATGTTGTTAGAATTTTACGTATATATGAGGAGCACAAAAAAACTTTTAAATGCCGAGTTTGGTCAAGATATCTTAATAAACAAAAATGTTTTTCAAACAACAACTTAATTTTCGACCGATCGTTCCTGTAGTAGCTATATGATATAGTGGGCCGATCTTAATAGGATTTTGCATATCATGATGAACAAAAATGTTTTTCATACGACAACATTATTATCGACCGATCGTTCCTATGGTAGCTGTATGATATAATGGTCCGATCTTAACAGGATTTTGCATATATATGAAGAGCATAGTAAAACTAATAAATTCCGAGTTTGGTCAAGATATCTTGATAAACATAAATGTTTTTCCTACAAAAACTTATTTTTTGACCGATCGTTCCTATGGCAGCTATATGAAATAGTGGTCCAATCTTAATAGGAACTTATATATATATGAAGAGCATAGTAAAACTAATAAATTCCGAGTTTGGTCAAGATATCTTGATAAACAAAAATGTTTCTCATATAACAACTTAATTTTTGACTGATCGGTCCTATGGCCGCTATATGGTATAGTTTCCTATCTTATGAAGATTTTGCTTATATATGAGGAACATAGTAAAACTAATAAATGCCGAGTTTGGTCAAGATATCTTAATAAACAAAAATGTTTCTCATACAACTTAATTTTTGACCGATCTTAGTAGGATTTTGCATATATATGAAGACCATAGTAAAACTAATAAATGCCGATTTTAGTCAAGATATCTTGATAAACAGAAATGTTTTTTCTACAACTTAATTTTTTACCGATCGTTCCTATCACAGCTATATGATATAGTGGTCCGATGTTGTTAGAATTTTACGTATATATGAGGAGCACAAATAAACTTTTAAATGCCGAGTTTGGTCAAGATATCTTAATAAACAAAAATGTTTTTCAAACAACAACTTAATTTTCGACCGATCGTTCCTGTAGTAGCTATATGATATAGTGGGCCGATCTTAATAGGATTTTGCATATCATGATGAACAAAAATGTTTTTCATACGACAACATTATTATCAACCGATCGTTCCTATGGTAGCTGTATGATATAATGGTCCGATCTTAATAGGATTTTGCATATATATGAAGAGCATAGTAAAACTAATAAATTCCGAGTTTGGTCAAGATATCTTGATAAACAAAAATGTTTTTCCTACAACAACTTATTTTTTGACCGATCGTTCCTATGGCAGCTATATGAAATAGTGGTCCAATCTTAATAGGAACTTATATATATATGAAGAGCATAGTAAAACTAATAAATTCCGAGTTTGGTCAAGATATCTTGATAAACAAAAATGTTTCTCATATAACAACTTAATTTTTGACTGATCGGTCCTATGGCCGCTATATGGTATAGTTTCCTATCTTAGGAAGATTTTGCTTATATATGAGGAACATAGTAAAACTAATTAATGCCGAGTTTGGTCAAGATATCTTGATAAACAAAAATGTTTCTCATACAACTTAATTTTTGACCGATCTTAGTAGGATTTTGCATATATATGAAGAGCATAGTAAAACTAATAAATGCCGAGTTTAGTCAAGATATCTTTTTAAACAAAAATGTTTCTCATACAACAACTTAATTTTTGACCGATCTTAGTAGGATTTTGCATATATATGAAGAGCATAGTAGAACTAATAAATGCCGAGTTTAGTCAAGATATCTTGATAAACATAAATGTTTTTTCTACAACAACTTAATTTTTGAGCGATCGGCCTGTGGCCGCTATATGATATAGTTTCCAATCTAAGTAAGATTTTGCTTATATATGAGGAGCATAAAAAAAATAATAAATGCCGATTTTGGTCAAGATATATTGATAAACAAAAATGTTTTTCATACAACTTAATTTTTGACTGATCTTACTAGGATTTTGCATATATATGAGGTGCATAGTAGAACTAATAAATGCCGAGTTTAGTCATGATATCTTGATAAACAAAAATGTTTCTCATATAACAACTTAATTTTTGACTGATCGGTCCTATGGCCGCTATATGGTATAGTTTCCTATCTTAGGAAGATTTTGCTTATATATGAGGAACATAGTAAAACTAATTAATGCCGAGTTTGGTCAAGATATCTTGATAAACAAAAATGTTTCTCATACAACAACTTAATTTTTGACCGATCTTAGTAGGATTTTTCATATATATGAGGTGCATGCATAGTAGAACTAATAAATGCCGAGTTTAGTCAAGATATCTTGATAAACAGAAATGTTTTTTCTACAACAACTTAATTTTTGACCGATCGTTCCTATCACAATTATATGATATCGTGGTCCGATGTTGTTAGAATTTTACGTATATATGAGGAGCACAAAAAAACTAATTAATGCCGAGTTTGGTCAAGATATCTTGATAAACAAAAATGTTTCTTATATAACAACTTAATTTTTGACTGATCGGTCCTATGGCCGCTATATGGTATAGTTTCCTATCTTAGGAAGATTTTGCTTATATATGAGGAACATAGTAAAACTAATAAATGCCGAGTTTGGTCAAGATATCTTGATAAACAAAAATGTTTCTCATACAACTTAATTTTTGACCGATCGTTCCCATGGCCGTTATATGATATAGTGGTCCGATCTTAATAGGATTTTGCATCTATATGAGGAGCACAGAAAAACTTATAAATGCCGAGTTTGGTCAAGATATCTTGATAAACAAAAATGTGTGAGGCGGCTATTATGACCAGCCCCCCCACAGTTTTTGAACTCACGGCAAGGAGCCGTATAATTTGTATAGTTTATAAGTATTAAATGTAGTAGCGTAAGATAATAGAATTGTAAGAGGCAAGAAGCCGACGATAGTGGAATCGAGTAAAAAGGCAAGGAGCCGTTAACCGCATAGTCTGCGTATTATTAGGATAAGGGGCAGTTATAGGCAAGTAGCCAGTCATTTATTTGAATTTAACCGCTGGCCGCCGCTGCAACCGTGCGTTGCTGATCGGCTGCTCAACACTGCCTGCGAGAGCGCAGCTTCGATTCGGCGGCGAAGAGCGAAAGCTCCGAAGCGAAGTTGCGAAAGCTCGCGGCGAAGTTGAGCGGCCGAGGCAAGCGCATGGCTCGCTAGCGAGCGAGCCGGCACTTGTGAGATACCGATCATGGTGAGTAGACGTGCCAAAAAAAAAAGGAGTACGAGCTAATAACGTGCAGTGCATAGCGGAGCGCTAGGGCTCCAAGACAGTGCGGCAGGGCCTTAGACAAAGAAGTGCGTTAGGGTAAAATAGGATAAAAGTTATGAACTAAGTGAATAAAAAAACCTCGATAATTAACTTAAATGCAGGTCTTTGTAATCTCGGTCGGATACCTTGGCGCTAAACATCGGAGTTAGCCGATGTTCACCCTAACCTAGGGGGGGGAACAGTGTAGCTGGTGCGTGGCCAAAGCCCGGTAGTGTAGTTGGTGCGAGGCTACGGCCCGCCAGTGTAGTTGGTGCGAGGCTACGGCCCGCCAGTGTAGTTGGTGCGTGGCCACGGCCCGCCAGTGTAGTGGGTGCGAGGCTACGGCCCGCCAGTGTAGTTGGTGCGAGACTACGGCCCGCCAGTGTAGTTGGTGCGTGGCCACGGCCCGCCAGTGTAGTTGGTGCGTGGCTAAGGCCCGATAGCGGGGTGGTACGAGGCTCCGGCCCGCTAGAGGAGGTAGCACGAGGCTGCGGCCTGGTATGTTGAGTAGTACAGCGGCAGTGCGAGGTAGATTTGTGGCGAAACCCTCACCTCCCCCCCCTTAGCCCACCGTCCCAGCGAATTTATAAATGTCTTGTGAATCGCTGGGCCTGGTGCGACTGAGATTCATACCCCGGCCAGTAGCTACTTTACAAATGTTTCTCATACAACAACTTAATTTTTGACCGATCTTAGTAGGATTTTGCATATATATGAAGAGCATAGTAAAACTAATAAATGCCGATTTTAGTCAAGATATCTTGATAAACAGAAATGTTTTTTCTACAACAACTTAATTTTTGACCGATCGTTCCTATCACAGCTATATGATATAGTGGTCCGATGTTGTTAAAATTTTACGTATATATGAGGAGCACAAAAAAACTTTTAAATGCCGAGTTTGGTCAAGATATCTTAATAAACAAAAATGTTTTTCAAACAACAACTTAATTTTCGACCGATCGTTCCTGTAGTAGCCATATGATATAGTGGGCCGATCTTAATAGGATTTCGCATATCATGATAAACAAAAATGTTTTTCATACGACAACATTATTATCGACCGATCGTTCCTATGGTAGCTGTATGATATAATGGTCCGATCTTAATAGGATTTTGCATATATATGAAGAGCATAGTAAAACTAATAAATTCCGAGTTTGGTCAAGATATCTTGATAAACAAAAATGTTTTTCTACAACAACTTATTTTTTGACCGATCGTTCCTATGGCAGCTTTATGAAATAGTGGTCCAATCTTAATAGGAATTTATATATATATGAGGAGCATGGAAAAACTAATAAATGTCGAGTTTGGTCAAGATATCTTTATAAACAAAAATCTTTCTCATACAACAGATTAATTTTTGACCGATCGTTCCCATGGCCGTTATATGATATAGTGGTCCGATCTTAATAGGATTTTGCATCTATATGAGGAGCACAGAAAAACTTATAAATGCCGAGTTTGGTCAAGATATCTTAATAAACAAAATTGTTTTTCAATCAACAACTTAATGTTCGACCGATCGTTCCTGTGGTAGCTATATGATATAGTGGTCCGATCTTAATAGGATTTTGCATATATATGAGGAGCATGGTAAATAAATAATAAATGCAAAGATTTGTCAAGATATCTTGATAAACATAAATGTTTCTGATATAACAACTTAATTTTTGACCGATCGGTCCTATGGCCGCTATATGATATAGTCTCCTATCTTAGTAAGATTTTGCTTATATATGAGGAACATAGAAAAACTAATAAATGCCGAGTTTGGTCAAGATATCTTGATAAACTAAAATGTTTCTCATGCAACTTAATTTTGACCGATCTTAGTAGGATTTTGCATATATATGAAGAGCATAGTAAAACTAATAAATGCGCAGTTTAGTCAAGATATCTTTATAAACATAAATGTTTTTTCTACAACTTAATTTTTGAGCGATCGGCCTGTGACCGCTATATGATATAGTTTCCAATCCTAGTAAGATTTTGCTTATATATGAGGAGCATACAAAAACTAATAAATGCCGAGTTTGGTCAAGATATATTGATAAACAAAAATGTTTCTCATACAACAACTTAATTTTTGACCGATCTTACTAGGATTTTGCATATATATGAGATGCACAGTAGAACTAATAAATGCCGAGTTCAGTCATGATATCTTGATAAAAAGACATGTTTTTTCTACAACAACTTAATATTTGAGCGATCGGCCTATGGCCGCTATATGATATAGTTTCCAATCTTAGTAAGATTTTGCTTATATATGAGGAGCATAGAAATACTAATAATGGCCGTGTTTGGTCCAGATATCTTGATATACAAAAATTTTTCTCATACAACAACTTAATTTTTGACCGATCTTAAGGATGATATAGTTTCCAATCTTAGTTAGATTTTGCTTATATATGAGGAGCATAGAAATACTAATAATGGCCGTGCTTGTTCCAGAAATCTTGATATACAAAAATTTTTCTCATACAACAACTTAATTTTTGACCGATCTTAAGGATTTTGCATGTATATGAGGTGCATAATAGAACTAATAAATGCCGAGTTTAGCTATATGATATAGTTTCCAATCTTAGTAAGACTTTGCTTATATATGAGGAGCATAGAAAAACTAATAAATGACGAGTTTAGTCAAGATATCTTGATAAACAAAAATGTTTTTCATACGACAACTAAATTTTCGACCTATCATTCTTATGGTAGCTATATGATATAGTGGTCCGATCTTAATAGGATTTTGCATATCTTGATAAACAAAAATGTTTTGCATACGACAACATTTTTTTCGACCGATCGTTCCAATGGTAGCTATTTGATATAGTGGTCTGTATAAATGCCGAGTTTGGTCAAGATATCTTGATAAACATAAATGTTTCTCATACAACAACTTAATTTTTGACCGATCTTATTAGGATTTTGCATATATATGAGGTGCATATTAGAACTAATAAATGCCCAGTTTAGTCAAGATATCTTGATACACAAAAATATATTTACTACAACAATTTAATTTGAGACCGCTCGTTCCTATGGTATCTATATGATATAGTGGCCCGATCTTAATAGGATTTTGCATATCTTGATAAACAGAAATGTTTTTTCTACAACAACTTAATTTTTGACCGATCTTATTAGGATTTTGCATATATATGAGGTGCATATTAGAACTAATAAATGCCCAGTTTAGTCAAGATATCTTGATACACAAAAATATATTTACTACAACAATTTAATTTGAGACCGCTCGTTCCTATGGTATCTATATGATATAGTGGCCCGATCTTAATAGAATTTTGCATATCTTGATAAACATATTGTGCATATCTTGTTTTCCATACAACAACTTAATTTTTGACCGATCGTTCCTCTGGCCGCTATATGATATAGTGGTCCGATCTTAATAGGATTTTGCATATATATGTTTTTCATACAACAACTTAATTTTTGACCGGTCGTTACAATCGCAGCTACATGATATAGTGGTTCGATCTTAATAGGATTTTGAATCTATATGAGGAGCACAGAAAAACGTATAAATACCGAGTTTGGTCAAGATATCTTAATAAACAAAAATGTTTTTCCAACAACAACTTAATTTTCGACCCATCGTTTCTGTGGTAGCTATATGATATAGTGGTCCGATCTCAATAGGGTTTTTTAGTTATATGAGGAGCATAGTAACACTAATAAATGCCGAGTTTGGTCAAGATATCTTGATGAACAAAAATGTTTTTCATGCAAAGACTCAAGATATCTTGATAAACAAAAATGTTTTTCATACAACAACTTAATTTTTGACCGATCTTTCCTATGGCAGCTTTATGATATAGTGCTCCGATCTTAACAGGATTTTGTATATATATATGAGTAGCATAGTAAAACTAATAATTGCCGAGATTGGTCAAGATATCTTGATAAACAGAAATGTTTTTCATACGACAACTTAATTTTCGACTGATCGTTCCTATGGCAGCTTTATGATATAGTGGTCCGATCTTAATAGGATTTTTCATATATATGCGGAGCATAGTAAAACTAGTTAATGCTGAGTTTGGTCTAGATATCAGGTAAACAAAAATGTTTTTCAAACAACAACGTAATTTTCGATCGATCATTCCTGTGGTAGCTATATGATATAGTGGTCCGATCTTAATAAGATTTTGCATATCTTGATAAACAAAAATTTTTTTCATACGAAAACTTTATTGTCGACTGATCTTTCCTATGGTAGCTATATGATACAGTGGTCCGATCTTAATAGGATTTTGCATCTATATGTTTTTCATACAACAATTTAATTTTTGACCGATCGATCCTATGGCCGGTATATGATACAGTGGTCCGATCTTAATGATTTTGCATCTATATGAGGCGCACAGAAAACTTCTAAATGCCAAGTTTGGTCAAGATATCTTGATAAACAAAAATGTTTTTCAAACAACAACTTAATTTTCGACCGATCGTTCCTGTGGTAGCAATATGATATAGTGTTCCGATCTTAATAGGATTTTGCATATCTTGACAAACAAAAATGTTTTTCAAACAACATCGTAATTTTCGACCGATCGTACCTGTGGTAGCTATATGATATAGTGGTCCGAACTTAATAAGATTTTGCATCTATATGACTAGCATAGTAAAACTAATAAATGCTGAGTTTGGTCAAGATATCTTGATAAACAAAAATGTTTTTCAAAGAACAACGTAATTGTCGACCGATCGTTCATTTGGTAGCTATATGATATAGTGGTGAAACTAATAAATGCTGAGTTTGGTCAAGATATCTTGATAAACTAAAATGTTTTTCAAGCAACAGCTTAATTTTCTACCGATCGTTCCTGTGGTAGCTATATGATATAGTGGTCCGATCTTAATAGGATTTTGCATCTATATGACTAGCATAGTAAAACTAATAAATGCCAAGATTCAAACAACAACTTTATTTTCCAGCGATCGTTACTATGGCAGCTATATGATATCGTGGTCCGATCTTAATAGGATTTTGCTGTTATATGAGGAGCATAGTAAAAATAATAAATGCCGAGATTGGTCAAGATATCTTGATGAACAAAAATGTTTTTCATGCAAGGACTTAAGATATCTAGATTAAGAAAAATATTTTTCATACGACAACTTTAATTTTGACGGTCGTTCCTATGGCAGCTTTATGATAAAGTGGTCCAATCTTAATAGGATTTTGTATATATATGAGGAGCCTAATAAAACTAATGAATTTCGAGTTTGGTCAAGATACCTTGATAGACAAAAATGTTTTTCTTAGGACTGCTTATTTTTCGACCGATCTTAATAATAATAATAGGATCTTGTATATATATGAGGAGCATAGTAAAACTAATAAATGCCGAGATTGGTCAAGATATCTTGATGAACAAAAATGTTTTTCCTACAACAATTTAATTTTTGACCGATCGTTCCTCTGATCCGATCTTAATAGGATTTTGCATATATATGTTTTTCATACAACAACTTAATTTTTGACCGGTCGTTACAATCGCAGCTACATGATATAGTGGTTCGATCTTCATAGGATTTTGAATCTATATGAGGAGCACAGAAAAACGTATAAATACCGAGTTTGGTCAAGATATCTTAATAAACAAAAATTTTTTTCCAACAACAACTTAATTTTCGACCCATCGTTTCTTTGGTAGCTATATGATATAGTGGTCTGATCTTAATAGGGGTTTTCAGTTATATGAGGAGCATAGTATAACTAATAAATGCCGAGCTTGGTCAAAATATCTTGATGAACAATAATGTTTTTCATGCAAAGACTCAAGATATCTTGATATAGCCACTTAATTTTTGGCCGATCGGTTTAATGGCCGCTATACGATATAGTTTCCGATCTTAGTAAGATTTTGCTTATATATGGGGAACCTAATAAAACTAATAAATGTCGAGTTTGGTCAAGATATCTTGATAAATAAAAATATTTTTCATACGACAACTTTATTTTCGATCGATCGTACCTATGGCAGCTATATGATATAGTGGTCCGATCTTAATAGGATTTTGCATATATATGATGAGCAGAAATAAACTTATAAATGCCTTGTTTAGTCAAGATATCTTGATAAACAAAAATGTTTTTCAAACAACAACTTAATTTTCGACAAATCGATACTGTGGTATGGCAACTTTATTTTTGACTGATCGTTCCTATGGCCGATGTATGATATAGTGGTCCGATCTTAATAGGATCTTGTATATATATGAGCAGCCTAATAAAACTAATGAATTTCGAGTTTGGTCAAGATACCTTGATAAACAAAAATGTTTTTCTTACGACTGCTTATTTTTCGACTGATCGATCCTATGGCCGGTATATGATATAGTGGTCCGAACTTAATAAGATTTTGCATCTATATGACTAGCATAGTAAAACTAATAAATGCTGAGTTTGGTCAAGATATCTTGATAAACAAAAATGTTTTTCAAAGAACAACGTAATTGTCGACCGATCGTTCATTTGGTAGCTATATGATATAGTGGTGAAACTAATAAATGCTGAGTTTGGTCAAGATATCTTGATAAACTAAAATGTTTTTCAAGCAACAGCTTAATTTTCTACCGATCGTTCCTGTGGTAGCTATATGATATAGTGGTCCGATCTTAATAGGATTTTTGCATCTATATGACTAGCATAGTAAAACTAATAAATGCCAAGATTCAAACAACAACTTTATTTCCCAGCGATCGTTACTATGGCAGCTATATGATATCGTGGTCCGATCTTAATAGGATTTTGCTGTTATATGAGGAGCATAGTAAAAATAATAAATGCCGAGATTGGTCAAGATATCTTGATGAACAAAAATGTTTTTCATGCAAGGACTTAAGATATCTAGATTAAGAAAAATATTTTTCATACGACAACTTTAATTTTGACGGTCGTTCCTATGGCAGCTTTATGATAAAGTGGTCCAATCTTAATAGGATTTTGTATATATATGAGGAGCCTAATAAAACTAATGAATTTCGAGTTTGGTCAAGATACCTTGATAGACAAAAATGTTTTTCTTAGGACTGCTTATTTTTCGACCGATCTTAATAATAATAATATAATATTGTATATATATGAGGAGCATAGTAAAACTAATAAATGCCGAGATTGGTCAAGATATCTTGATGAACAAAAATGTTTTTCCTACAACAATTTAATTTTTGACCGATCGTTCCTCTGATCCGATCTTAATAGGATTTTGCATATATATGTTTTTCATACAACTTAATTTTTGACCGGTCGTTACAATCGCAGCTACATGATATAGTGGTTCGATCTTCATAGGATTTTGAATCTATATGAGGAGCACAGAAAAACGTATAAATGCCGAGTTTGGTCAAGATATCTTAATAAACAAAAATGTTTTTCCAACAACAACTTAATTTTCGACCCATCGTTTCTTTGGTAGCTATATGATATAGTGGTCTGATCTTAATAGGGGTTTTCAGTTATATGAGGAGCATAGTATAACTAATAAATGCCGAGCTTGGTCAAAATATCTTGATGAACAATAATGTTTTTCATGCAAAGACTCAAGATATCTTGATATAGCCACTTAATTTTTGGCCGATCGGTTTAATGGCCGCTATACGATATAGTTTCCGATCTTAGTAAGATTTTGCTTATATATGGGGAACCTAATAAAACTAATAAATGTCGAGTTTGGTCAAGATATCTTGATAAACAAAAATGTTTTTCATACGACAACTTTATTTTCGATCGATCGTACCTATGGCAGCTATATGATATAGTGGCCCGATCTTAATAGGATTTTGCATATATATGATGAGCAGAAATAAACTTATAAATGCCTTGTTTAGTCAAGATATCTTGATAAACAAAAATGTTTTTCAAACAACAACTTAATTTTCGACAAATCGATACTGTGGTATGGCAACTTTATTTTTGACTGATCGTTCCTATGGCCGATGTATGATATAGTGGTCCGATCTTAATAGGATCTTGTATATATATGAGCAGCCTAATAAAACTAATGAATTTCGAGTTTGGTCAAGATACCTTGATAAACAAAAATGTTTTTCTTACGACTGCTTATTTTTCGACCGATCGATCCTATGGCCGGTATATGATATAGTGGTCCGATCTTAATGATTTTGCATCTATATGAGGAGCACAGAAAAACTTCTAAATGCCAAGTTTGGTCAAGATATCTTGATAAACAAAAATGTTTTTTAAACAACAACTTAATTTTCGACCGATCGTTCCTGTGGTAGCTATATGATAAAGTGTTCCGATCTTAATAGGATTTTGCATATCTTGATAAACAAAAATGTTTTTCAAACAACAAAGTAATTTTTTACCGATCGTTCCTCTGGCCGCTATATGATAAAGTGGTCCGATCTTAATGGGATTTTGCATATATATGAGGAGCATAGTAAAACTAATAAATGCTGAGTTTGGTCAAGATATCTTGATGAACAAAAATGTTTTTCATGCAAGGACTCAAGATATCTTGATTAAGAAAAATATTTTTCATACGACAACTTTAATTTTGACCGATCGTTCCTATGGCAGCTTTATGATATATATAATAAATGCCGAGATTGGTCAAGATATCTTGATGAACAAAAATGTTTTTTTTTTTTTTTTTTTATTTATTATTTATTAATGGTTGACAAAACGAGTGTCTTCCTCATTATACATACAAACATAATGGAATTATATGCTAAAAGCCTAGTTAGATAACTCAGTTCTCTAAATAGCATCACCGACCGATGGAGGTGTTTTAGTTGCCAGTCCGGCCAGCTGTACCCCTTTTCACAGCTAAATTTGTCAGTGACGCTATTAGAGCCTACCTCTAAGCAGAAGGGTGTAAGTAGGAAAAAGGTGTTCTTAAGTAAAATTAAAGATAATCTTAGTTTGCTATATTAATTAATAAAATACACTAAATAAGAAAAAAGAAAGTAAGAAGATTGTTAATAAAGTAAAGAAATGTAAGCTAGATATAGAGTGTTAAGTAGATAGGACAGAGAGTAAAGTAATGGGAAATCAACGACCCGGTGGGGGAAAATTTACAGCCTGTCCTGCAAGCTATGCCGCTGCTCATAGCTGGGAATGGTCAGTGACTTCCCGAAGGTATCCTGAAAGCAACGATTTTATTAGGGGTAGAGAAAGTTCTATAGAGAAAACGTGATGCAAACTATTATAATTTTTACATAGCACGCGGAAAGGATTGTGCATAGCGTAGTCTGTTGTGCACGTAGATAGGAATAAGGGGCGGTAATTTCTGGTTGGTCTAGACGGAACAGAGAATTGAAGACGCCCTAGCAGAAAAGGAGAATCTATATCACCAATAATCAACTTATGTAGAAGGACAACACCAAGAATTGTCCTACGGTTGGTTAATGACGGAAGGTTAAGAAGAAGCAGCCTGCTGGAGTAGGATGGCAAACGAAGATTAGGGTCCCAATTTAAACCTCGTAAGGCAAAGAGCAGAAATTGCTTCTGAACAGATTCAATACGATCCTGGCTATTGTTATACTGCGGAGACCAGATGCAAGAGCAGTATTCAAGGATAGGGCGAACAAGAGAGATGTACAGAAGTTTCGTTATAAAAGGATCGTTAAACTCTTTAGACCATCGTTTAATGAATCCAAGTACACCTTTTGCCTCATTAACGATAGTATCTATGTGAAGACTGAAACAGAGTTTAGAATCAAAAAGAACGCCTAGATCCTTAACTGTTAGTATACGTTCCAAAGGGGTATTGTCGATTGTATAACTGACAAGATAAGGTGTAGTACGATAAAATGTCATAAACATACACTTTGAACAATTCAGATGCAATTGATTGGCCGAACACCAAAGTTGCATAGCGTTCAAATCGTCTTGTAGACGAGAATGATGTAGGGGATTAGTGTATGATAGAATAAGTTTTACATCATCCGCATACATGAGTACACGGGCATGTGATATAACAGAGGGGAGATCATTTATAAAAAGAGTAAAGAGTAAAGGTCCAAGATGACTACCTTGAGGAACACCAGAAGTAACGTGAACCTGTTTAGAGGTAGTCTGCCTCAGCATTACTCTTTGGGTCTTACCTTTTAAATAAGAATTAATCCAAAGCAAAAGAGACGGAGGGAAACCTATTCGGTCAAGTTCAAAAAGTAAAATGTCATGGTGCACAGAGTCAAACGCCTTACTGAAGTCAGTATAAATGATATCAGTTTGCATTTTCGAAAGAAAGGCATCATTTACCAAGGAAGTAAATTCAAGCAGATTGGTCGTAGTTGACCGATTCTTTACGAATCCATGTTGAACAGGGGAAACAACTGATTTGCAGAAATGCTGCAAATTCGAAGTGATTATTTTTATACCCTTGCAGAGGGTATTATAATTTTGTCGTGAAATGTGTAACGCATAGAAGGAGACATCTCCGACCCCATAAAGTATATATATTCTTGATCAGCATCAACAGCCGAGTCGATATAGCCATGTCCGTCTGTCCGTCTGTCCGTCTGTCCGTCTGTCTGTTTCTATGCGAACTAGTCCCTCAGTTTTAAAGCTATCTTAATGAAACTTTGCAGAAGTCCCTAATTCTGTTGCACGCAGCACATATGTCAAAACCAGCTGGATCGGACCACTATATCATATAGCTGCCATAGGAACGATCGGTCGAAAATTAAGTTTTTGTATGAAAAAACATTTTGTTTATCAAGATATCTTGACCAAACTCGACATTTATTAGTTTTACTATGCTCCTCATATATATGCAAAATTCTATTAAGATCGGACCACTATATCATATAGCCGCCATAGGAACGATCGGTCGAAAATTAAGTTTTTGTATGAAAAAACATTTTGTTTGTCAAGATATCTTGACCAAACTCGGCATTTATTAGTTTTACTAAGCTCCTCATATATATGCAAAATCCTATTAAGATCGGACCACTATATCATATAGCTGCCATAGGAACGATCGGTCGAAAATTAAGTTTTTGTATGAAAAAACATTTTGTTTATCAAGATATCTTGACCAAACTCGACATTTATTAGTTTTACTATGCTCCTCATATATATGCAAAATTCTATTAAGATCGGACCACTATATCATATAGCCGCCATAGGAACGATCGGTCGAAAATTAAGTTTTTGTATGAAAAAACATTTTGTTTGTCAAGATATCTTGACCAAACTCGGCATTTATTAGTTTTACTAAGCTCCTCATATATATGCAAAAATCCTATTAAGATCGGACCACTATATCATATAGCTGCCATAGGAACGATCGGTCGAAAATTAAGTTTTTGTATGAAAAAACCTTTTGTTTATCAAGATATCTTGACCAAACTCGACATTTATTAGTTTTACTATGCTCCTCATATATATGCAAAATTTTATTAAGATCGGACCACTATATCATATAGCCGCCATAGGAACTATCGGTCGAAAATTAAGTTTTTGTATGAAAAAAACATTTTGTTTGTCAAGATATCTTGACCAAACTCGGCATTTATTAGTTTTACTAAGCTCCTCATATATATGCAAAATCCTATTAAGATCGGACCACTATATCATATAGCTGCCATAGGAACGATCTATCGAAAATTAAGTTTTTGTATGAAAAAACATTTTGTTTTTCAAGATATCTTAACCAAACTCGGCATTTATTAGTTTTACTATGCTCCTCATATATATGCAAAATCGTATTAAGATCGGACCACTATATCATATTATTAAGTTTTTGTATGGAGAATTTTTTGTTTTTCATGATTTTGCCATTAAACACGGCATTTAAAGATTTCACTATGCTCCCTTCATTTTTGCTAAATCTTATTTACATCGGTTTTTGATTAAAAGCCTTTTTTTGTTTATCAATATACCTTGACCAAACTCGGCCTTAACCATTTTCTCGGCATTAAAAGGTTGGGTCTGCAAGGGTATTAAATCTTCGGCGTGCCGAAGATAGCCCTTCTTTCTCGTTTTAAATGATCTCCCCTCTGTTATATCACATGCCCGTGTACTCATGTATGCGGATGATGTAAAACTTATTCTATCATACACTAATCCCCTACATCATTCTCGTCTACAAGACGATTTGAACGCTATGCAACTTTGGTGTTCGGCCAATCAATTGCATCTGAATTGTTCAAAGTGTATGTTTATGACATTTTATCGTACTACACCTTATCTTGTCAGTTATACAATCTACAATACCCCTTTGCAACGTATACTAACAGTTAAGGATCTAGGCGTTCTTTTTGATTCTAAACTCTGTTTCAATCTTCACATATATACTATCGTTAATGAGGCAAAAGGTGCACTTGGATTCATTAAACGATGGTCTAAAGAGTTTAACGATCCTTTTATAACGAAACGTCTGTACATCTCTCTTGTTTCAAATAATTTAGGAATAGCGGACAGTTTTGCAATGCCCCTGTAATTTTGTATATCAGACTTTCCACCTTTCTTGTGGAGAGGAATGATATAAGATTCTTTCCAAAGAGATGGAAAGACAGAAGATTCAAGAGATAGATTAAAAAGCTTTTGCAATGGATAAAGAAGGGAAGAACTACACTCCTTGAGTAGACAACTAGGAATATTGTAAGGCCCAGGAGAGTAAGAAGATTTTAAAGAGTTTATAGCTAAAAGGAGAGAGGAGTGTGAAATAATAGGAGGAGGTATAGAACTAGAGGAAGAAATAGTATAAGGGTAAGAATTATTATTAGGACAGACTGAGGAGTAAGTTGATTGGAAAAAATTAGCAACGAGGTTAGCAGAATCGGAGTCATTACTAGCTTTATCCATCCCGAAAGAAAAAGAAGTTGGCAAACTTGAAGATTTACGCTTCAAGTTTACAAAATTGTAAAACTGTCTCGGATTTTGGGCAAATTGTCTTTTACAACGAGTTAGATAATTCTCATAGCATTGAGAATTCAGAAGAAAGAAGTTCGACTTGGCTATGGAATATTTAGCCAAGTCTGTACACGAACCAGACTTTTTAAACTTTAAAAAATATTTAGATTTAAAGTTTTTAAGATGTGACAATTTGGGAGTAAACCAGGGTGGTTTTGAAGAAGTAGTCGAAGGAATTGACTTGGGAATACTCATATCTAAGAGGGAGTTTAGGGTGCTATAAAAAAAAGTAATAGCAGTATTCATATCAACCGAGTCATATAAGAAAGACCAATCGGTTGCATAAATAAGCTGATTCAGCAATGAATAATTTCCTTTGCGAAAGCAGAGGCGGGGCTTATTGGCTGATGAGCACGAAATGAGACGATTACAATTGATCATTGTAATCTCTAAAGTAGGATGATATACATCCTAAGGAAGAGATAAAGGAGGGTACCTAGACACATTAGAAATAAGGTAGTCGTTAACAAATACAAGGTCAAGTGATCTATTCAAATGATTAGAAATTGAATTGATTTGAAACAACGAAAGATCAAGCATGCAGTCTATAAAATCATGCTGTGCTAAGGGCACTAGATAATTTTCGGCAGTGAATAATGACCAAGAGATGTTCGGCAAATTAAAATCACCCAACACCATAAATAGGTCATTATCACGCACGTGTGAAGAAACTTCTTTAATACAAGTAATATGTTTTATATAAACTTAAATATCAGAAGAAGGAGGAACATAAGAGCATGTAATATAGATATTCCGTGTAGGAAAAGACACCTTGACTGAGATAATTTCAACGTCAGTAGGCGTACTAAAACAGAAAAGTTCTGACTGGAGAGTGGCTTTAACGGCAATTAACACCCCACCACCTCGAGTCGGCCGATCATTTCTATGCAAAATAAGACTATTCGAAAATACCTCAAAATCGGATATGGTAGAATTTAACCATGTTTCGGAAAATGCTATTATATCCGAGTCGAAGGAAGTACTGGCCATGAAAAGATTTTTAAGCTTTGTAATAAGACCTCTGACATTCTGATAATGAATACAGATTTGGTCAGAAGATTAAGTTAGTTTTTTGGGGCAGAAATGGTACACTGTATTGAAGGGACTAGAAGGGTGACAGGCTGGTTACGCTTTTTTGGCTTGAACTCGTGAACAATCATGTGTGGAGGCCAAAATTTGGGATCACAAATGATTGGGAACATATCATGTGAAACATTTATTTTGAATGATGATATTTCACGAGGGGTGGAGAAATTAAATTTGGTTATTGACACGCTAGCAGAGGATTTGCTAGCAATATAGGCTGCCAATGACTCAGAAGTGGTGTCCGATGAAAGTCGAGACACAAAAACTTGCCTACGAGGGGCAACAACCGTTAAAGTAGGTGCTGATGGGGCTGCAGGTATTACAGGAAATGGAGGAGCTAAAGAGGCACCGTGATTGTGTTTAACAATCTGGGCAAGATTACGCGCAGGTCTACCTTTGCGGCCAGGAGCTGACGGGGCTGAGGCAGTTTGGATAACTGGGACGGTATCAGGTACGGGCTCTGCTGGAACTACTATAGGGGATAAAACGGGGGTAATTGGGAAGTCGCTTGGGGAAGGCGATAAAGACAACATTGGAGATAAATCCATGTTGCTAGGTAGGGACAAGAAAGGCGTAGGTGTCTCAACAGACGTAGACGGCAATTGCAAAAGTTGAGGCTCCAACCGGCGATTGGTTGGAGACTCAAATTTATAATTGGCAAGCAACTCAAAACTCGAGTCAAATTTACTCGACAGTTGCTTAGCCACATTATTCAATTTTAAGAATTGATTTCTCACAGAATTATACATTCTGGAGAAATCAATTTGCTTTTCGATGCAATCTGGGCACGACCAACGCAAGCCACCGCAGCCCTTCTTGGCAACTGCAGCGATCTTGTCACAATCACGCCCAGTGAGACCTGTACATTTAGCATGCATCATATTCTCACACAGCCAGCAATTAACAAATTGCGGCTGTGCAGAATCATCAGCCTGCTTGAACGTGCAAGGTTTCTTACAGCACGACATAATTATTACAAGTAAGCAAGTTGCGAGAGCGCAGAGCAAAACGAAAACGGTGCACAAGAATAGAGCAAGTAAACACTCAAAAACAATTATCGTACACAAACAAATTGTTTGGAGCGAAAGGCAATAGCAAATATTTGCGAAAGCGCGATGCACAAGCAGAAATATGCGGCAGCGAACACACGCACAAACAAGTGTATGCACAGGGGAGCACCAAAGCAAAAGAATCAAAACAGGCATTAACAACAATACAGAACTGACGCCGCGTTCAATAAATGCAATTATTAACAGACTTACGCTGCGACAACAGAATAACACTTTGCACAATTATACAGCTTTTTAAATAAAGCACAAAAAGGCCAAATTTAGAAATAAAAAGCAGGATTAAAGCGCAAAAAAAATATAAAAATCTTGGAGCACAAGTAAAACACGTCAATCACTCTCAACTGAGAACTCTCTCTGACAACAATTTAATTTTTCATACAACAACTTAATTTTTGACCGATCGTTCCTATGGCCGTTATATGATATAGTGGTCCGAAATGAATAGGATTTTGCATCTATATGAGGAGCACAGAAAAACTTATATATAGCAAGATTGGTCAGTATATCTTGATAAACAAAAATGTTTTTCCTAAAACAATTTAATTTTTGAAAGATCGTTTCTCTGGCCGCTATTTTATATAGTGGTCCGATCTTAATAGGATTTATCATCTATTAGGGGCATAGTAAAACAAAAATGTTTTTCCTAAAACAATTTAATTTTTGAAAGATCGTTTCTCTGGCCGCTATTTTATATAGTGGTCCGATCTTAATAGGATTTATCATCTATTAGGGGCATAGTAAAACTAATAGATGCCGAGTTTGGATATCTTGATGAATAAAAATGTTTTTCCTACAACAATTTAATTTTTGACCGATCGTTCCTCTGGCCGCTATATGATCCGATCTTAATTTTTGACCGATCGTTCCAATGGCCGTTATATGATATAGTGGTCCGAAATTAATAGGATTTTGCATCTATATGAGGAGCACAGAAAAACTTATAAATGCCGAGTTTGGTCAAGATATCTTAATAAACAAAAATGTTTTTCAAACAACAACTTAATTTTCGACCGATGGTTCCTGTGGTAGCTATACGATAAAGTGGTCCGATCTTAATAGGATTTTGCATCTATATGAGGAGCACAGATAAACTTACAAATGCCAAGTTTGGTCAAGATATCTTAATAAAAAAATGTTTTTCAAACAACAACTTAATTTTCGACCGATCGTTCCTGTGGTAGCTATATGATATAGTGGTCCGATCTTAATAGGATTTTCCATATATTGATAAACAAAAATGTTTTTCATACGACAACATAATTTTCCACCAATCGTTCCTATGGCAGCTATATGATATAGTGGTCCGATCTTAATAGGCATTTGTAGATATATGAGGAGCATAGTAAATGCCGAGATTGGTCGAGATATCTTGATAAACAAAAATGTTTCTCTTACAACAACTTCATTTTTGACCGATCTGTCCTATTGCCGCTATATGATATAGCTTCAAATCTTAGTAAGATTTTGCTTATATATGAGGAGCATAGTAAAACTAATAAATGTTGAGTCAAGATATCTTAACAAACAAATGTTTTTCATACGACAATTTAATTTTCGACCGATCGTACCTATGGCCGCTATATGATATAGTGGCCCGATCTTAATAGACATTTGAATATATATGAGACGCATAGAAAAACTATAAAATGCCGCTATATGATATAGTTTCCGATCTTAGTAAGATTTTGCGTATATATGAGAGAGTTCTCAGTTGAGAGTGATTGACGTGTTTTACTTGTGCTCCAAGATTTTTATATATTTTTTTGCGCCTTAATCCTGCTTTTTATTTCTAAATTTGGCCTTTTTTGTGCTTTATTTAAAAATCAGTATAATTGTGCAAAGTGTTATTCTGTTGTCGCAGTATTGTTGTTAATGCCTGTTTTGATTCTTTTGCTTTGGTGCTCCCCTGTGCATACACTTGTTTGTGCGTGTGTTCGCTGCCGCATATTTCTGCTTGTGCATCGCGCTTTCGCATATTTTTGGCATTTGTTTTTCGCTCCAAACAATTTGTTTGTGTACGATAATTGTTTTTGAGTGTTTACTTGCTCTATTCTTGTGCACCGTTTTCGTTTTGCTCTGCGCTCTCGCAACTTGCATACTTGTAATAATTATGTCGTGCTGTAAGAAACCTTGCACGTTCAAGCAGGCTGATGATTCTGCACAGCCGCAATTTGTTAATTGCTGGCTGTGTGAGAATATGATGCATGCTAAATGTGCAGGTATTACTGGGCGTGATTGCAACAAGATCGCTGCAGTTGCCAAGAAGGGCTGCGGTAGCTTGCGTTGGTCGTGCCCAGATTGTATCGACAAGCAAATTGATTTCTCCAGAATGTATAATTCTGTGAGAAATCAATTCTTAAAATTGAATAATGTGGCTAAGCAACTGTCGAGTAAATTTGACTCGAGTTTTGAGTTGCTTGCCAATTATAAATTTGAGTCTCCAACCAATCGCCGGTTGGAGCCTCAACTTTTGCAATTGCCCTCTACGTCTGTTCAGACACCTACGCCTTTCTTGTCCCTCCCTACCTAGCAACATGGATTTATCTCCAATGTTGTCTTTATCGCCTTCCCCAAGCGACTGCCCAATTACCCCCGTTTCATCCCCTATAGTAGTTCCAGTAGAGCCCGTACCTGATACCTTCCCAGTTATCCAAACTGCCTCAGCCCCGTCAGCTCCTGGCCGCGCGTAATCTTGCCCAGATTGTTAAACACAATCATGGTGCCTCTTTAGCAATATAGCAAATCTTTTGCTAGCGTGTCAATAACCAAATTTAATTTCTCCACCCCTCGTGAAATATCATCATTCAAAATAAATGTTTCACATGATATGTTCCCAATCATTTGTGATCCCAAATTTTGCCCTCCACACATGATTGTTCACGAGTTCAAGCCAAAAAAGCGTAACCAGCCTGTCACCCTTCTAGTCCCTTCAATACAGTGTACCATTTCTGCCCCAAAAAACTAACTTAATCTTCTGACCAAATCTGTATTCATTATCAGAATGTCAGAGGTCTTATTACAAAGCTTAAAAATCTTTTCATGGCCAGTACTTCCTTCGACTCGGATATAATAGCATTTTCCGAAACATGGTTAAATTCTACCATATCCGATTTTGAGGTATTTTCGAATAGTCTTATTTTGCATAGAAATGATCGGCCGACTCGAGGTGGTGGGGTGTTAATTGCCGTTAAAGCCACTCTACAGTCAGAACTTTTCTCTTTTAGTACGCCTACTGACGCTGAAATTATCTCAGTCAAGGTGTCTTTTCCTACACGGAATATCTATATTACATGCTCTTATGTTCCTCCTTCTTCTGATATTCAAGTTTATATAAAACATATTACTTGTATTAAAGAAGTTTCTTCACACGTGCGTGATAATGACCTATTTATGGTGTTGGGTGATTTTAATTTGCCGAACATCTCTTGGTCATTATTCACTGCCGAAAATTATCTAGTGCCCTTAGCACAGCATGATTTTATAGACTGCATGCTTGATCTTTCGTTGTTTCAAATCAATTCAATTTCTAATCATTTGAATAGAACACTTGACCTTGTATTTGTTAACGACTACCTTATTTCTAATGTGTCTAGGGTACCCTCCTTTATCTCTTCCTGAGGATGAATATCATCCTACTTTTGAGATTACAATGTTCAATTGTAATCGTCTCATTTCGTGCTCATCAGCCAATAAGCCCCGCCGCTGCTTTCGCAAAGGAAATTATTCATTTCTGAATCAGCTTATTTATGCAACCGATTGGTCTTTCTTATATGACTCGGTTGATATGAATACTGCTATTACTTTTTTATAGCACCCTAAACTCCCTCTTAGATATGAGTATTCCCAAGTCAATTACTTCGACTACTTCTTCAAAATCACCCTGGTTTACTCCCAGATTGTCACATCTTAAACACGTAAAATCTAAATATTTTAAAAAGTTTAAAAAGTCTGGTTCGTGTACAGACTTGGCTAAATATTCCATAGCCAAGTCGAACTTCTTTCTTCTGAATTCTCAATGCTATGAGAATTATCTAACTCGTTGTAAAAGGCAATTTGCCCAAAATCCGAGACAGTTTTAAAATTTTGTAAACTTGAAGCGTAAATCTTCAAGTTTGCCAACTTCTTTTTCTTTCGGGATGGATAAAGCTAGTAATGACTCCGATTCTGCTAACCTCGTTGCTAATTTTTTCCAATCAACTTACTCCTCAGTCTGTCCTAATAATAATACTTACCCTTATACTATTTCTTCCTCTAGTTCTAGAACTCCTCCTATTATTTCACACTCCTCTCTCCTTTTAGCTATAAACTCTTTAAAATCTTCTTACTCTCCTGGGCCTGACAATATTCCTAGTTGTCTACTCAAGGAGTGTAGTTCTTCCCTTCTTTATCCAATGCAAAAGCTTTTTAATCTATCTCTTGAATCTTCTGTCTTTCCATCTCTTTGGAAAGAATCTTATATCATTCCTCTCCACAAGAAAGGTGGAAAGTCTGATATACAAAATTACAGGGGCATTGCAAAACTGTCCGCTATTCCTAAATTATTTGAAAAAATAATCACTTCGAATTCGCAGCATTTCTGCAAATCAGTTGTTTCCCCTGTTCAACATGGATTCGTAAAGAATCGGTCAACTACGACCAATCTGCTTGAATTTACTTCCTTGGTTAATGATGCTTTTCTTTCGAAAATGCAAACTGATGTGACTCTGTGCACCATGACATTTTACTTTTTAAACTTGATCGAATAGGTTTCCCTCCGTCTCTTTTGCTTTGGATTAATTCTTATTTAAAAGGTAGGAACCAAAGAGTAATGCTGAGGCAGACTACCTCTAAACAGGTTCACGTTACTTCTGGTGTTCCTCAAGGTAGTCGTCTTGGACCTTTACTCTTTACTCTTTTTATAAATGATCTCCCCTCTGTTATATCACATGCCCGTGTACTCATGTATGCGGATGATGTGAAACTTATTCTATCATACACTAATCCCCTACATCATTCTCGTCTACAAATGTTTATGACATTTTATCGTACTACACCTTATCTTGTCAGTTATACAATCGACAATACCCCTTTGCAACGCATACTAATAGTTAAGGATCTAGGCGTTCTTTTTGATACTAAACTCTGTTTAAATCTTCACATAGATACTATCGTTAATGAGGCAAAAGGTGTACTTGGATTCATTAAACGATGGTCTAAAGAGTTCAACGATCCTTTTATAACGAAACGTCTGTACATCTCTCTTGTTCGCCCTATCCTTGAATACTGCTCTTGCATCTGGTCTCCGCAGTATAACAATAGCCAGGATCGTATTGAATCTGTTCAGAAGCAATTTCTGCTTTTTGCCTTACGAGGTTTAAATTGGGACCCTAATCTTCGGCTGCCATCCTACTCCAGCAGGCTGCTTCTTCTTAACCTTCCGTCGTTAACCAACCGTAGGACAATTCTTGGTGTTGTCCTTCTACATAAGTTGATTATTGGCGATATAGATTCTCCTTTTCTGCTAGGGTGTCTTCAATTCTCTGTTCCGTCTAGACCAACCAGAAATCCTGTCTCCGTGCACAACAGACTACGCTATGCACAATCCTTTTCGCGTGCTATGTAAAAATTATAATAGTTTGCATCACGTTTTCTCTATAGAACTTTCTCTACCCCTAATAAAATCGGTGCTTTCAGGATACCTTCGGGAAGTCACTGACCATTCCCAGCTATGAGCAGGGGCATAGCTTGCCGGACAGGCTGTAAATTTTCCCCCACCGGGTCGTTGATTTCCCATTACTTTACTCTCTGTCCTATCTACTTAACACTCTATATCTAGCTTACATTTCTTTACTTTATTAACAATCTTCTTACTTTCTTTTTCTTATTTAGTGTATTTTATTAATTAATATAGCAAACTAAGATTATCTTTAATTTTACTTAAGAACACCTTTTTCCTACTTACACCCTTCTGCTTAGAGGTAGGCTCTAATAGCGTCATTGACTGGCAACTAAAACACCTCCATCGGTCGGTGATGCTATTTAGAGAACTGTGTTATCTAACTAGGCTTTTAGCATATAATTCCATTATGTATTGTATGTATAATGAGGAAGACACTCGTTTTGTCGACCATTATAATAAATAAATAAATAAAAATGAGGAGCCTAATAAAACTAATAAATTTCGAGTTTAGTCAAGATATCTAGATAAACAAAAATGTTTTTCATACGACAACATAATTTTCGACCGATCGTACCTATGACAGCTATATGATATAGTTGTATATATATGTTTTTCAACTTAATATTTTACCGATGGTTCCTATGGCAGTTATATGATATAGTGGTCCGAAATTAATAGGATTTTGCATCTATATGAGGAGCACAGAAAAACTTATAAATGCCTAGTTTGGTCAAGATATCTTGATAACCAAAAATGCTTTTCAAACAACTTAATTTTCGACCGATCGTTCCTGTAGTAGCATCTGACATAGTGGTCCGATCTTAATAGGACTTTGTATATATATGAGAAGCATAGTAAAACCAATAATTGCCGAGATTGGTCAAGATATCTTTATAACAAAAAATGTTTCTCATACAACATTTTAATTTTTGATTGGCAGCTATATGATATAGTTTCCGATCTTAGTAGGATTTTGCTTATATGTGAGGAGCTTAGTAAAACTAATAAATGCGGAGTTAGGTCAAGATATCTTGATAAACAAACATGTTTTTCAAACAACAACTCAATTTTCGATCGATTATTCCTGTGGTAGCTATATGATATAGTGGTCCGATCTTAATAGGATTTTGCATATCTTGATAAACAAAAATTTTATTCATACGACAACTTTATTTTCGAGCGATCGTTCCTATGGTAGCTATATGATATAGTGGTCCGATCTTAATAGGATTTTGCATCTATATGTTTTTCATACAACAACTTAATTTTTGACCGATCGATCCTATGGCCGTTATATGATATAGTGGTCCGATCTTAATGATTTTGCATCTATATGAGGAGCACAGAAAAGTTTCTAAATGCCAAGTTTGGTCAAGATATCTTGATGAGAGAGTTTTCTGTTGAGAGTGATTGACGTGTTTTACTTGTGCTCCAAGATTTTTATATATTTTTTGCGCTTTAATCCTGCTTTTTATTTCTAAATTTGGCCTTTTTGAGCTTTATTTATAAAGCTTTATAATTGTGCAAAGTGTTATTCTGTTGTCGCAGCGTAAGTCTGTTAATAATTGCATTTATTGAACGCGGCGTCAGTTCCATATTTTTGTTGTTGCCTGTTTTGATTCTTTTGCTTTGGTGCTCCCCTGTGCATACACTTGTTTGTGCGTGTGTTCGCTGCTGCATATTTCTGCTTATGCATCGCGTTCTCGCAAATTTTTGCTATTGCTTTTCGCTCCAAACAATTTGTTTGTGTACGATAATTGTTTTTGAGTGTTTACTTGCTCTATTCTTGTGCACCGTTTTCGTTTTGCTCTGCGCTCTCGCAACTTGCTTACTTGTAATAATTATGTCGTGCTGTAAGAAACCTTGCACGTTCAAGCAGGCTAATGATTCTGCACAGCCGCAATTTGTTAATTACTGGCTGTGTGAGAATATGATGCATGCTAAATGTGCAGGTATTACTGGGTGTGATTGCGACAAGATCGCTGCAGTTGCCAAGAAGGGCTGCGGTGGCTTGCGTTGGTCGTGCCCAGATTGCATCGACAAGCAAATTGATTTCTCCAGAATGTATAATTCTGTGAGAAATCAATTCTTAAAATTGAATAATGTGGCTAAGCAACTGTCGAGTAAATTTGACTCGAGTTTTGAGTTGCTTGCCAATTATAAATTCGAGTCTCCAACCAATCGCCGGTTGGAGCCTCAACTTTTGCAATTGCCCTCTACGTCTGTTCAGACACCTACGCCTTTCTTGTCCCTACCTAGCAACTTGGATTTATCTCCAATGTTGTCTTTATCGCCTTCTACAAGCGACTTCCCATATATATATAGTAGTGCCAGTAGAGCCCGTACCTGATACTGTCCCAGTTATCCAAACTGCCTCAGCCCCGTCAGCTCCTGGCCGCAAAGGTAGACCTGCGCGTAATCTTGCCCAGATTGTTAAACACAATCATGGTGCCTCTTTAGCTCCTCCATTTCCTGTATTACCAGTACTTCCTTCGACTCGGATATAATAGCATTTTCAGAAACATGGTTAAATTCAAACATATCCGATTTTGAGGTATTTTCGAATAGTTTTATTTTGCATAGAAATGATCGGCCGACTCGAGGTGGTGGGGTGTTAATTGCCGTTAACGCCACTCGCCAGTCAGAACTTTTCTGTTTTAGTACCCTTACTGACGCTGAGATTGTCTCAGTTAAGGTGTCTTTTCCTACACGGAATATCTATATTACATGCTCTTATGTCCCTCCTTCTTCTGATATTTAAGTTTATATGAAACATATTACTTGTATTAAAGAAGTTTCTTTATTTTAATTTGCCGAACATCTCTTGGTCATTATTCACTGCCGAAAATTATCTAGTGCCCTCAGCACAGCATGATTTTATAGACTGCATGCTTGATCTTTCGTTGTTTCAAATCAATTCAATTTCTAATTATTTGAATAGAACACTTGACCTTGCATTTGTTAACGACTACCTTATTTCTAATGTCTCTAGGTACCCTCCTTTATCTCTTCCTGATGATGTATATCATCCTACTTTAGAGATTACAATGTTCAATTGTAATCGTCTCATTTCGTGCTCATCTGCCAATAAGCCCCGCCTCTGCTTTCGCAAAGGAAATTATTCATTGTTGAATCAGCTTATTTATGCAACCGATTGGTCTTTCTTATATGACTCGGTTGATATGAATACTGCTATTACTTTTTTTTATAGCACCCTAAACTCCCTCTTAGATATGAGTATTCCCAAGTCAATTCCTTCGACTACTTCTTCAAAACCATCCTGGTTTACTCCCAGATTGTCACATCTTAAACACGTAAAATCTAAATATTTTAAAAAGTTTAAGAAGTCTGGTTCGTGTACAGACTTGGCTAAATATTCCATAGCCAAGTCGAACTTCTTTCTTCTGAATTCTCAATGCTATGAGAATTATCTAACTCGTTGTAAAAGGCAATTTGCCCTATATATATACCTCCTCCTATTATTTCACACTCCTCTCTCCTTTTAGCTATAAACTCTTTAAAATCTTCTTACTCTCCTGGGCCTTACAATATTCCTAGTTGTCTACTCAAGGAGTGTAGTTCTTCCCTTCTTTATCCATTGCAAAAGCTTTTTAATCTATCTCTTGAATCTTCTGTCTTTCCATCTCTTTGGAAAGAATCTTATATCATTCCTCTCCACAAGAAAGGTGGAAAGTCTGATATACAAAATTACAGGGGCATTGCAAAACTGTCCGCTATTCCTAAATTATTTGAAAAATAATCACTTCGAATTTGCAGCATTTCTGCAAATCAGTTGTTTCCCCTGTTCAACATGGATTCGTAAAGAATCGGTCAACTACGACCAATCTGCTTGAATTTACTTCCTTGGTAAATGATGCTTTTCTTTCGAAAATGCGAACTGATGTCATTTATACTGACTTCAGTAAGGCGTTTGACTCTGTGCACCATGACATTTTACTTTTTAAACTTGACCGAATAGGTTTCCCTCCGTCTCTTTTGCTTTGGATTAATTCTTATTTAAAAGGTAGGAACCAAAGAGTAATGCTGAGGCAGACTACCTCTAAACAGGTTCACGTTACTTCTGGTGTTCCTCAAGGTAGTCATCTTGGACCTTTACTCTTTACTCTTTTTATAAATGATCTCCCCTCTGTTATATCACATGCCCGTGTACTCATGTATGCGGATGATGTGAAACTTATTCTATCATACACTAATCCCCTACATCATTCTCGTCTACAAGACGATTTGAACGCTATGCAACTTTGGTGTTCGGCCAATCAATTGCATCTGAATTGTTCAAAGTGTATGTTTATGACATTTTATCGTACTACACCTTATCTTGTCAGTTATACAATCGACAATACCCCTTTGTAACGTATACTAACAGTTAAGGATCTAGGCGTTCTTTTTGATTCTTAACTCTGTTTAAATCTTCACATAGATACTATCGTTAATGAGGCAAAAGGTGTACTTGGATTCATTAAACGATGGTCTAAAGAGTTTAACGATCCTTTTATAACGAAACTTCTGTACATCTCTCTTGTTTGCCCTATCCTTGAATACTGCTCTTGCATCTGGTCTCCGCAGTATAACAATAGCCAGAATCGTATTGAATCTATTCAGAAGCAATTTCTGCTTTTTGCCTTACGAGGTTTAAATTGGGACCCTAATCTTCGGCTGCCATCCTACTCCAGCAGGCTGCTTCTTCTTAACCTTCCGTCGTTAACCAACCGTAGGACAATTCTTGGTGTTGTCCTTCTACATAAGTTGATTATTGGCGATACAGATTCTCCTTTTCTGCTAGGGCGTCTTCAATTCTCTGTTCCGTCTAGACCAACCAGAAATTACCGCCCCTTATTCCTGTCTCCGTGCACAACAGACTACGCTATGCACAATCCTTTTCGCGCGCTATGTAAAAATTATAATAGTTTGCATCACGTTTTCTCTATAGAACTTTCTCTACCCCTAATAAAATTGGTGCTTTCAGGATACCTTCGGGAAGTCACTGACCATTCCCAGCTATGAGCAGGGGCATAGCTTGCCGGACAGGCTGTAAATTTTCCCCCACCGGGTCGTTGATTTCCCATTACTTTACTCTCTGTCCTATCTACTTAACACTCTATATCTAGCTTACATTTCTTTACTTTATTAACAATCTTCTTACTTTCTTTTTCTTATTTAGTGTATTTTATTAATTAATATAGCAAACTAAGATTATCTTTAATTTTACTTAAGAACACTTTTTTCCTACTTACACCTTTCTGCTTAGAGGTAGGCTCTAATAGGCTCTTTTAGCTGTGAAAAGGGGCACAGCTGGCCGGACTGGCAACTAAAACACCTCCATCGGTCGGTGATGCTATTTAGAGAACTGTGTTATCTAACTAGGCTTTTAGCATATAATTCCATTATGTATTGTATGTATAATGAGGAAGACACTCGTTTTGTCGACCATTAATAAATAAATAAATAACGAGAAAGAAGGGCTATCTTCGGCATGCCGAAGATCTAATACCCTTGCAGACCCAACCTTTTAATGCCGAGAAAATGGTTAAGGCCGAGTTTGGTCAAGGTATATTGATAAACAAAAAAAAAGGCTTTTAATCAAAAACCAATGTAAATAAGATTTAGCAAAAATGAAGGAAGCATAGTGAAATCTTTAAATGCCGTGTTTAATCGCAAAATCATGAAAAACAAAAAATTCTCCATACAAAAACTTAATAATATGATATAGGGGTCCGATCTTAATAGGATTTTGCATATATATGAGGAGCATAGTAAAACTAATAAATGCCGAGTTTGGTTAAGATATCTTGAAAAACAAAATGTTTTTTCATACAAAAACTTAATTTTCGATCGATCGTTCCTATGGCGGCTATATGACATAGTGGTCCGATCTTAATAGAATTCTGCATATATATGAGGAGCATAGTAAAACTAATAAATGTCGAGTTTGGTCAAGATATTTTGATAAACAAAAGGTTTTTTCATACAAAAACTTAATTTTCGACCGATCGTTCCTATGGCAGCTATATGATATAGTGGTCCGATCTTAATAGAATTTTGCATATATATGAGGAGCTTAGTAAAACTAATAAATGCCGAGTTTGGTCAAGATATCTTGACAAACAAAATGTTTTTTCATACAAAAACTTAGTTTTCGACCGATCGTTCCTATGGCGGCTATATGATATAGTGGTCCGATCTTATTAGAATTTTGCATATATCTGAGGAGCTTAGTAAAACTAATAAATGCCGAGTTTGGTCAAGATATCTTGACAAACAAAATGTTTTTTCATACAAAAACTTAATTTTCGACCGATCGTTCCTATGGCGGCTATATGATATAGTGGTCTGATCTTAATAGAATTTTGCATATATATGAGGAGCATAGTAAAACTAATAAATGTCGAGTTTGGTCAAGATATCTTGATAAACAAAAGGTTTTTTCATACAAAAACTTAATTTTCGACCGATCGTTCCTATGGCAGCTATATGATATAGTGGTCCGATCTTAATAGGATTTTGCATATATATGAGGAGCTTAGTAAAACTAATAAATGCCGAGTTTGGTCAAGATATCTTGACAAACAATATGTTTTTTCATACAAAAACTTAATTTTCGACCGATCGTTCCTATGGCGGCTATATGATATAGTGGTCCGATCTTAATAGAATTTTGCATATATATGAGGAGCATAGTAAAACTAATAAATGTCGAGTTTGGTCAAGATATCTTGATAAACAAAAGGTTTTTTCATACAAAAACTTAATTTTCGACCGATCGTTCCTATGGCAGCTATATGATATAGTGGTCCGATCCAGCTGGTTTTGACATATGTGCTGCGTGCAACAGAAATAGGGACTTCTGCAAAGTTTCATTAAGATAGCTTTAAAACTGAGGGACTAGTTCGCATAGAAACAGACAGACGGACAGACGGACATGGCTATATCGACTCGGCTGTTGATGCTGATCAAGAATATATATACTTTATGGGGTCGGAGATGTCTCCTTCTATGCGTTACACATTTCACGACAAAATTATAATACCCTCTGCAAGGGTATAAAAAGGAGGAGCCTAATAAAACTAATAAATTTCGAGTTTAGTCAATATATCTAGATAAACAAAAATGTTTTTCATACGACAACATAATTTTCGACCGATCGTACATATGGCAGCTATATGATATAGTTGTATATATATGTTTTTCAACTTAATATTTTACCGATGGTTCCTATGGCCGTTATATGATATAGTGGTCCGAAATTAATAGGATTTTGCATCTATATGAGGAGCACAGAAAAACTTACAAATGCCTAGTTTGGTCAAGATATCTCGATAACCAAAAATGCTTTTCAAACAACTTAATTTTCGACCGATCGTTCCTATGGCAGCTATCTGACATAGTGGTCCGATCTTAATAGGACTTTGTTTATATATGAGAAGCATAGTAAAACCAATAATTGCCGAGATTGGTCAAGATATCTTTATAACAAAAAATGTTTCTCATACAACATTTTAATTTTTGACCGGCAGCTATATGATATAGTTTCCGATCTTAGTAGGATTTTGATTATATGTGAGGAGCATAGTAAAACTAATAAATGCGGAGTTAGGTCAAGATATCTTGATAAACAAACATGTTTTTCAAACAACAACTCAATTTTCGATCGATTATTCCTGTGGTAGCTATATGATATAGTGGTCCGATCTTAATAGGATTTTGCATATCTTGATAAACAAAAATTTTTTTCATACGACAACTTTATTTTCGACAGATCGTTCCTATGGTAGCTATATGATATAGTGGTCCGATCTTAATAGGATTTTGCATCTATATGTTTTTCATACAACAACTTAATTTTTGACCGATCGATCCTATGGCCGTTATATGATATAGTGGTCCGATCTTAATGATTTTGCATCTATATGAGGAGCACAGAAAAGTTTCTAAATGCCAAGTTTGGTCAAGATATCTTGATGAGAGAGTTTTCTGTTGAGAGTGATTGACGCGTTTTACTTGTGCTCCAAGATTTTTATATAATTTTTTGCGCTTTAATCCTGCTTTTTATTTCTAAATTTGGCCTTTTTTGGGCTTTATTTAAAAAGCTTTATAATTGTGCAAAGTGTTATTCTGTTGTCGCAGCGTAAGTCTGTTAATAATTGCATTTATTGATGATTCTTTTGCTTTGGTGCTCCCCTGTGCATACACTTGTTTGTGCGTGTGTTCGCTGCTGCATATTTCTGCTTGTGCATCGCGCTCTCGCAAATTTTTGCTATTGCTTTTCGCTCCAAACAATTTGTTTGTGTACGATAATTGTTTTTGAGTGTTTACTTGCTCTATTCTTGTGCACCGTTTTCGTTTTGCTCTGCGCTCTCGCAACTTGCATACTTGTAATAATTATGTCGTGCTGTAAGAAACCTTGCACGTTCAAGCAGGCTGATGATTCTGCACAGCCGCAATTTGTTAATTACTGGCTGTGTGAGAATATGATGCATGCTAAATGTGCAGGTATTACTGGGTGTGATTGCGACAAGATCGCTGCAGTTGCCAAGAAGGGCTGCGGTGGCTTGCGTTGGTCAAGCCCAGATTGCATCGACAAGCAAATTGATTTCTCCAGAATGTATAATTCTGTGAGAAATCAATTCTTAAAATTGAATAATGTGGCTAAGCAACTGTCGAGTAAATTTGACTCGAGTTTTGAGTTGCTTGCCAATTATAAATTCGAGTCTCCAACCAATCGCCGGTTGGAGCCTCAACTTTTGCAATTGCCCTCTACGTCTGTTGAGACACCTACGCCTTTCTTGTCCCTACCTAGCAACTTGGATTTATCTCCAATGTTGTCTTTATCGCCTTCTCCAAGCGACTGCCCAATTACCCCGTTTCATCCCCTATAGTAGTTCCAGTAGAGCCCGTACCTGATACTGTCCCAGTTATCCAAACTGCCTCAGCCCCGTCAGCTCCTGGCCGCAAAGGTAGACCTGCGCGTAATCTTGCCCAGATTGTTAAACACAATCATGGTGCCTCTTTAGCTCCTCCCATTTCCTGTATTACCTGCAGCCCCATCAGCACCTACTTTAACGGTTGTTGCCCCTCGTAGGCAAGTTTTTGTGTCTCGACTTTCATCGGACACCACTTCTGAGTCATTGGCAGCCTATATTGATAGCAAATCTTTTGCTAGCGTGTCAATAACCAAATTTAATTTCTCCACCCCTCGTGAAATATCATCATTCAAAATAAATGTTTCACATGATATGTTCCCAATCATTTGTGATCCCAAATTTTGGCCTCCCGAGTTCAAGCCAAAAAAGCGTAACCAGCCTGTCACCCTTCCAGTCCCTTCAATACAGTGTACCATTTCTGCCCCAAAAAACTAACTTCATCTTCTGACCAAATCTGTATTCATTATCAGAATGTCAGAGGTCTTATTTCAAAGCTTAAAAATCTTTTCATGGCCAGTACTTCCTTCGACTCGGATATAATAGCATTTTCAGAAACATGATTAAATTCAAACATATCCGATTTTGAGGTATTTTCGAATAGTTTTATTTTGCATAGAAATGATCGGCCGACTCGAGGTGGTGGGGTGTTAATTGCCGTTAACGCCACTCGCCAGTCAGAACTTTTCTGTTTTAGTACGCCTACTGACGCTGAGATTGTCTCAGTTAAGGTGACTTTTCCTACACGGAATATCTATATTACATGCTCTAATGGCGCTCCTTCTTCTGATATTCAAGTTTATATGAAACATATTACTTGTATTAAAGAATTTTCTTTATTTTAATTTGCCGAACATCTCTTGGTCATTATTCACTGCCGAAAATTATCTAGTGCCCTCAGCACAGCATGATTTTATAGACTGCATGCTTGATCTTTCGTTGTTTCAAATCAATCAAATTCAATTTCTAATCATTTGAATAGAACACTTGACCTTGTATTTGTTAACGACTACCTAGGTACCCTCCTTTATCTCTTCCTGAGGATGAATATCATTCTACTTTAGAGATTACAATGTTCAATTGTAATCGTCTCATTTCGTGCTCATCAGCCAATAAGCCCCGCCGCTGCTTTCGCAAAGGAAATTATTCATTGCTGAATCAGCTTATTTATGCAACCGATTGGTCTTTCTTATATGACTCGGTTGATATGAATACTGCTATTACTTTTTTTTATAGCACCCTAAACTCCCTCTTAGATATGAGTATTCCCAAGTCAATTACTTCGACTACTTCTTCAAAACCACCCTGGTTTACTCCCAGATTGTCACATCTTAAACACGTAAAATCTAAATATTTTAAAAAGTTTAAAAAGTCTGGTTCGTGTACAGACTTGGCTAAATATTCCATAGCCAAGTCGAACTTCTTTTCTGAATTCTCAATGCTATGAGAATTATCTAACTCGTTGTAAAAGGCAATTTGCCCAAAAATCCGAGACAGTTTTACAATTTTGTAAACTTGAAGCGTAAATCTTCAAGTTTTCCAACTTCTTTTCTTTCGGGATGGATAAAGCTAGTAATGACTCTGATTCTGCTAACCTCTTTGCTAATTTTTTCCAATCAACTTACTCCTCAGTCTGTCCTAATAATAATTCTTACCCTTATACTATTTCTTCCTCTAGTTCTATACCTCCTCCTATTATTTCACACTCCTCTCTCCTTTTAGCTATAAACTCTTTAAAATCTTCTTACTCTCCTGGGCCTGACAATATTCCTAGTTGTCTACTCAAGGAGTGTAGTTCTTCCCTTCTTTATCCAATGCAAAAGCTTTTTAATCTATCTCTTGAATCTTCTGTCTTTCCATCTCTTTGGAAAGAATCTTATATCATTCCTCTCCACAAGAAAGGTGGAAAGTCTGATATAGAAAATTACAGGGGCATTGCAAAACTGTCCTCTATTCCTAAATTATTTGAAAAAATAATCACTTCGAATTTGCAGCATTCCTGCAAATCAGTTGTTTCCGCTGTTCAACATGGATTCGTAAAGAATCGGTCAACTACGACCAATCTGCTTGAATTTACTTCCTTGGTAAATGATGCTTTTCTTTCGAAAATGCAAACTGATGTGACTCTGTGCACCATGACATTTTACTTTTTAAACTTGATCGAATAGGTTTCCCTCCGTCTCTTTTGCTTTGGATTAATTCTTATTTAAAAGGTAGGAACCAAAGAGTAATGCTGAGGCAGACTACCTCTAAACAGGTTCACGTTACTTCTGGTGTTCCTCAAGGTAGTCATCTTGGACCTTTACTCTTTACTCTTTTTATACCCTTGCAGAGGGTATTATAATTTTGTCGTGAAATGTGTAACGCATAGAAGGAGACATCTCCGACCCCATAAAGTATATATATTCTTGATCAGCATCAACAGCCGAGTCGATATAGCCATGTCCGTCTGTCCGTCTGTCCGTCTGTCCGTCTGTCTGTTTCTATGCGAACTAGTCCCTCAGTTTTAAAGCTATCTTAATGAAACTTTGCAGAAGTCCCTAATTCTGTTGCATGCAGCACATATGTCAAAACCAGCTGGATCGGACCACTATATCATATAGCTGCCATAGGAACGATCGGTCGAAAATTAAGTTTTTGTATGAAAAAACATTTTGTTTATCAAGATATCTTGACCAAACTCGACATTTATTAGTTTTACTATGCTCCTCATATATATGCAAAATTCTATTAAGATCGGACCACTATATCATATAGCCGCCATAGGAACGATCGGTCGAAAATTAAGTTTTTGTATGAAAAAACATTTTGTTTGTCAAGATATCTTGACCAAACTCGGCATTTATTAGTTTTACTAAGCTCCTCATATATATGCAAAATCCTATTAAGATCGGACCACTATATCATATAGCTGCCATAGGAACGATCGGTCGAAAATTAAGTTTTTGTATGAAAAAACATTTTGTTTATCAAGATATCTTGACCAAACTCGACATTTATTAGTTTTACTATGCTCCTCATATATATGCAAAATTCTATTAAGATCGGACCACTATATCATATAGCCGCCATAGGAACGATCGGTCGAAAATTAAGTTTTTGTATGAAAAAACATTTTGTTTGTCAAGATATCTTGACCAAACTCGGCATTTATTAGTTTTACTAAGCTCCTCATATATATGCAAAATCCTATTAAGATCGGACCACTATATCATATAGCTGCCATAGGAACGATCGGTCGAAAATTAAGTTTTTGTATGAAAAAACCTTTTTGTTTATCAAGATATCTTGACCAAACTCGACATTTATTAGTTTTACTATGCTCCTCATATATATGCAAAATTTTATTAAGATCGGACCACTATATCATATAGCCGCCATAGGAACTATCGGTCGAAAATTAAGTTTTTGTATGAAAAAACATTTTGTTTGTCAAGATATCTTGACCAAACTCGGCATTTATTAGTTTTACTAAGCTCCTCATATATATGCAAAATCCTATTAAGATCGGACCACTATATCATATAGCTGCCATAGGAACGATCTATCGAAAATTAAGTTTTTGTATGAAAAAACATTTTGTTTTTCAAGATATCTTAACCAAACTCGGCATTTATTAGTTTTACTATGCTCCTCATATATATGCAAAATCGTATTAAGATCGGACCACTATATCATATTATTAAGTTTTTGTATGGAGAATTTTTTGTTTTTCATGATTTTGCCATTAAACACGGCATTTAAAGATTTCACTATGCTCCCTTCATTTTTGCTAAATCTTATTTACATCGGTTTTTGATTAAAAGCCTTTTTTTACCCTTGCAGAGGGTATTATAATTTTGTCGTGAAATGTGTAACGCATAGAAGGAGACATCTCCGACCCCATAAAGTATATATATTCTTGATCAGCATCAACAGCCGAGTCGATATAGCCATGTCCGTCTGTCCGTCTGTCCGTCTGTCCGTCTGTCCGTCTGTCTGTTTCTATGCGAACTAGTCCCTCAGTTTTAAAGCTATCTTAATGAAACTTTGCAGAAGTCCCTAATTCTGTTGCACGCAGCACATATGTCAAAACCAGCTGGATCGGACCACTATATCATATAGCTGCCATAGGAACGATCGGTCGAAAATTAAGTTTTTGTATGAAAAAACATTTTGTTTATCAAGATATCTTGACCAAACTCGACATTTATTAGTTTTACTATGCTCCTCATATATATGCAAAATTCTATTAAGATCGGACCACTATATCATATAGCCGCCATAGGAACGATCGGTCGAAAATTAAGTTTTTGTATGAAAAAACATTTTGTTTGTCAAGATATCTTGACCAAACTCGGCATTTATTAGTTTTACTAAGCTCCTCATATATATGCAAAATCCTATTAAGATCGGACCACTATATCATATAGCTGCCATAGGAACGATCGGTCGAAAATTAAGTTTTTGTATGAAAAAACATTTTGTTTATCAAGATATCTTGACCAAACTCGACATTTATTAGTTTTACTATGCTCCTCATATATATGCAAAATTCTATTAAGATCGGACCACTATATCATATAGCCGCCATAGGAACGATCGGTCGAAAATTAAGTTTTTGTATGAAAAAACATTTTGTTTGTCAAGATATCTTGACCAAACTCGGCATTTATTAGTTTTACTAAGCTCCTCATATATATGCAAAATCCTATTAAGATCGGACCACTATATCATATAGCTGCCATAGGAACGATCGGTCGAAAATTAAGTTTTTGTATGAAAAAACCTTTTGTTTATCAAGATATCTTGACCAAACTCGACATTTATTAGTTTTACTATGCTCCTCATATATATGCAAAATTTTATTAAGATCGGACCACTATATCATATAGCCGCCATAGGAACTATCGGTCGAAAATTAAGTTTTTGTATGAAAAAACATTTTGTTTGTCAAGATATCTTGACCAAACTCGGCATTTATTAGTTTTACTAAGCTCCTCATATATATGCAAAATCCTATTAAGATCGGACCACTATATCATATAGCTGCCATAGGAACGATCTATCGAAAATTAAGTTTTTGTATGAAAAAACATTTTGTTTTTCAAGATATCTTAACCAAACTCGGCATTTATTAGTTTTACTATGCTCCTCATATATATGCAAAATCGTATTAAGATCGGACCACTATATCATATTATTAAGTTTTTGTATGGAGAATTTTTGTTTTTCATGATTTTGCCATTAAACACGGCATTTAAAGATTTCACTATGCTCCCTTCATTTTTGCTAAATCTTATTTACATCGGTTTTTGATTAAAAGCCTTTTTTTTGTTTATCAATATACCTTGACCAAACTCGGCCTTAACCATTTTCTCGGCATTAAAAGGTTGGGTCTGCAAGGGTATTAAATCTTCGGCGTGCCGAAGATAGCCCTTCTTTCTCGTTATAAATGATCTCCCCTCTGTTATATCACATGCCCGTGTACTCATGTATGCGGATGATGTGAAACTTATTCTATCATACACTAATCCCCTACATCATTCTCGTCTACAAGACGATTTGAACGCTATGCAACTTTGGTGTTCGGCCAATCAATTGCATCTGAATTGTTCAAAGTGTATGTTTTTGACATTTTATCGTACTACACCTTATCTTGTCAGTTATACAATCTACAATACCCCAAAAGGTGTACTTGGATTCATTAAACGATGGTCTAAAGAGTTTAACGATCCTTTTATAACGAAACGTCTGTACATCTCTCTTGTTCGCCCTATCCTTGAATACTGCTCTTGCATCTGGTCTCCGCAGTATAACAATAGCCAGGATCGTATTGAATCTGTTCAGAAGCAATTTCTGCTTTTTGCCTTACGAGGTTTAAATTGGGACCCTAATCTTCGGTTGCCATCCTACTCCAGCAGGTTGCTTCTTCTTAACCTTCCGTCGTTAACCAACCGTAGGACAATTCTTGGTGTTGTCCTTCTACATAAGTTGATTATTGGCGATATAGATTCTCCTTTTCTGCTAGGGCGTCTTCAATTCTCTGTTCCGTCTAGACCAACCAGAAATCCTGTCTCCGTGCACAACAGACTACGCTATGCACAATCCTTTTCGCGTGCTATGTAAAAATTATAATAGTTTGCATCACGTTTTCTCTATAGAACTTTCTCTACCCCTAATAAAATCGGTGCTTTCAGGATACCTTCGGGAAGTCACTGACCATTCCCAGCTATGAGCAGGGGCATAGCTTGCCGGACAGGCTGTAAATTTTCCCCCACCGGGTCGTTGATTTCCCATTACTTTACTCTCTGTCCTATCTACTTAACACTCTATATCTAGCTTACATTTCTTTACTTTATTAACAATCTTCTTACTTTCTTTTTTCTTATTTAGTGTATTTTATTAATTAATATAGCAAACTAAGATTATCTTTAATTTTACTTAAGAACACCTTTTTCCTACTTACACCCTTCTGCTTAGAGGTAGGCTCTAATAGCGTCATTGACAAATTTAGCTGTGAAAAGGGGCACAGCTGGCCGGACTGGCAACTAAAACACCTCCATCGGTCGGTGATGCTATTTAGAGAACTGTGTTATCTAACTAGGCTTTTAGCATATAATTCCATTATGTATTGTATGTATAATGAGGAAGACACTCGTTTTGTCGACCATTATAATAAATAAATAAATAAAAATGAGCTATATGATATAGTTGTATATGTTTTTCAACTTAATATTTTACCGATGGTTCCTATGGCCGTTATATGATATAGTGGTCCGAAATTAATAGGATTTTGCATCTATATGAGGAGCACAGAAAAACTTATAAATGCCTTTTGGTCAAGATATCTTGATAACCAAAAATGCTTTTCAAACAACTTAATTTTCGACCGATCGTTCCTATGGCAGCTATCTGACATAGTGGTCCGATCTTAATAGGACTTTGTATATATATGAGAAGCATAGTAAAACCAATAATTGCCGAGATTGGTCAAGATATCTTTATAACAAAAAATGTTTCTCATACAACATTTTAATTTTTGACCGGCAGCTATATGATATAGTTTCCGATCTTAGTAGGATTTTGCTTATATGTGAGGAGCTTAGTAAAACTAATAAATGCGGAGTTAGGTCAAGATATCTTGATAAACAAACATGTTTTTCAAACAACAACTCAATTTTCGATCGATTATTCCTGTGGTAGCTATATGATATAGTGGTCCGATCTTAATAGGATTTTGCATATCTTGATAAACAAAAATTTTATTCATACGACAACTTTATTTTCGACAGATCGTTCCTATGGTAGCTATATGATATAGTGGTCCGATCTCAATAGGATTTTGCATCTATATGTTTTTCATACAACAACTTAATTTCTGACCGATCGATCCTATGGCCGTTATATGATATAGTGGTCCGATCTTAATGATTTTGCATCTATATGAGGAGCACAGAAAAGTTTCTAAATGCCAAGTTTGGTCAAGATATCTTGATGAGAGAGTTTTCTGTTGAGAGTGATTGACGTGTTTTACTTGTGCTCCAAGATTTTTATATATTTTTTTGCGCTTTAATCCTGCTTTTTATTTCTAAATTTGGCCTTTTTTGGGCTTTATTTAAAAAGCTTTATAATTGTGCAAAGTGTTATTCTGTTGTCGCAGCGTAAGTTTGTTAATAATTGCATTTATTGAACGCGGCGTCAGTTCCATATTTTTGTTGTTGCCTGTTTTGATTCTTTTGCTTTGGTGCTCCCCTGTGCATACACTTGTTTGTGCATGTGTTCGCTGCTGCTTATTTCTGCTTGTACATCGCGCTCTCGCAAATTTTTGCTATTGCCTTTCGCTCCAAACAATTTGTTTGTGTACGATAATTGTTTTTGAGTGTTTACTTGCTCTATTCTTGTGCACCGTTTTCGTTTTGCTCTGCGCTCTCGCAACTTGCATATTTGTAATAATTATGACGTGCTGTAAGAAACCTTGCACGTTCAAGCAGGCTGATGATTCTGCACAGCCGCAATTTGTTAATTACTGGCTGTGTGAGAATATGATGCATGCTAAATGTGCAGGTATTACTGGGTGTGATTGCGACAAGATCGCTGCAGTTGCCAAGAAGGGCTGGGGTGGCTTGCGTTGGTCGTGCCCAGATTGCATCGACAAGCAAATTGATTTCTCCAGAATGTATAATTCTGTGAGAAATCAATTCTTAAAATTGAATAATGTGGCTAAGCAACTGTCGAGTAAATTTGACTCGAGTTTTGAGTTGCTTGCCAATTATAAATTCGAGTCTCCAACCAATCGCCGGTTGGTGCCTCAACTTTTGCAATTGCCCTCTACGTCTGTTCAGACACCTACGCCTTTCTTGTCCCTACCTAGCAACTTCGATTTATCTCCAATGTTGTCTTTATCGCCTTCTACAAGCGCCTTCCCATATATATATAGTAGTGCCAGTAGAGCCCGTACCTGATACTGTCCCAGTTATCCAAACTGCCTCAGCCCCGTCAGCTCCTGGCCGCAAAGGTAGACCTGCGCGTAATCTTGCCCAGATTGTTAAACACAATCATGGTGCCTCTTTAGCTCCTCCATTTCCTGTATTACCAGTACTTCCTTCGACTCGGATATAATAGCATTTTCAGAAACATGGTTAAATTCAAACATATCCGATTTTGAGGTATTTTCGAATAGTTTTATTTTGCATAGAAATGATCGGCCGACTCGAGGTGGTGGGATGTTAATTGCCGTTAACGCCACTCGCCAGTCAGAACTTTTCTGTTTTAGTACCCTTACTGACGCTGAGATTGTCTCAGTTAAGGTGTCTTTTCCTACACGGAATATCTATATTACATGCTCTTATGTCCCTCCTTCTTCTGATATTTAAGTTTATATGAAACATATTACTTGTATTAAAGAAGTTTCTTTATTTTAATTTGCCGAACATCTCTTGGTCATTATTCACTGCCGAAAATTATCTAGTGCCCTCAGCACAGCATGATTTTATAGACTGCATGCTTGATCTTTCGTTGTTTCAAATCAATTCAATTTCTAATCATTTGAATAGAACACTTGACCTTGTATTTGTTAACGACTACCTTATTTCTAGTGTGTCTAGGTACCCTCCTTTATCTCTTCCTGATGATGTATATCATCCTACTTTAGAGATTACAATGTTCAATTGTAATCGTCTCATTTCGTGCTCATCAGCCAATAAGCCCCGCCTCTGCTTTCGCAAAGGAAATTATTCATTGTTGAATCAGCTTATTTATGCAACCGATTGGTCTTTCTTATATGACTCGGTTGATATGAATACTGCTATTACTTTTTTTTATAGCACCCTAAACTCCCTCTTAGATATGAGTATTCCCAAGTCAATTCCTTCGACTACTTCTTCAAAACCATCCTGGTTTACTCCCAGATTGTCACATCTTAAACACGTAAAATCTAAATATTTTAAAAAGTTTAAAAAGTCTGGTTCGTGTACAGACTGGTTAGATATTCCATAGCCAAGTCGAACTTCTTTCTTCTGAATTCTCAATGCTATGAGAATTATCTAACTCGTTGTAAAAGGCAATTTGCCCAAAATCCGAGACAGTTTTACAATTTTGTAAACTTGAAGCGTAAATCTTCAAGTTTTCCAACTTCTTTTTCTTTCGGGATGGATAAAGCTAGTAATGACTCTGATTCTGCTAACCTCTTTGCTAATTTTTTCCAATCAACTTAGTCCTCAGTCTGTCCTAATAATAATTCTTACCCTTATACTATTTCTTCCTCTAGTTCTATACCTCCTCCTATTATTTCACACTCCTCTCTCCTTTTAGCTATAAACTCTTTAAAATCTTCTTACTCTCCTGGGCCTTACAATATTCCTAGTTGTCTACTCAAGGAGTGTAGTTCTTCCCTTCTTTATCCATTGCAAAAGCTTTTTAATCTATCTTTTGAATCTTCTGTCTTTCCATCTCTTTGGAAAGAATCTTATATCATTCCTCTCCACAAGAAAGGTGGAAAGTCTGATATACAAAATTACAGGGGCATTGCAAAACTATCCGCTATTTCTAAATTATTTGAAAAAATAATCACTTCGAATTTGCAGCATCAGTTGTTTCCCCTGTTCAACAGGGATTCCTAAAGAATCGGTCAACTACGACCAATCTACTAAAGTTTACTTCCATGGTAAATGATGCTTTCCTTTCGAAAATGCAAACTGATGTCACTTACACTGACATCGGTAAGGCGTTTGACTCTGTGCACCATGACATTTTACTTTTTAAACTTGACCGAATAGGTTTCCCTCCGTCTCTTTTGCTTTGGATTAATTCTTATTTAAAAGGTAGGAACCAAAGAGTAATGCTGAGGCAGACTACCTCTAAACAGGTTCACGTTACTTCTGGTGTTCCTCAAGGTAGTCATCTTGGACCTTTCTTTACTCTTTACTCTTTTTATACCCTTGCAGAGGGTATTATAATTTTGTCGTGAAATGTGTAACGCATAGAAGGAGACATCTCCGACCCCATAAAGTATATATATTCTTGATCAGCATCAACAGCCGAGTCGATATAGCCATGTCCGTCTGTCCGTCTGTCCGTCTGTCCGTCTGTCTGTTTCTATGCGAACTAGTCCCTCAGTTTTAAAGCTATCTTAATGAAACTTTGCAGAAGTCCCTAATTCTGTTGCACGCAGCACATATGTCAAAACCAGCTGGATCGGACCACTATATCATATAGCTGCCATAGGAACGATCGGTCGAAAATTAAGTTTTTGTATGAAAAAACATTTTGTTTATCAAGATATCTTGACCAAACTCGACATTTATTAGTTTTACTATGCTCCTCATATATATGCAAAATTCTATTAAGATCGGACCACTATATCATATAGCCGCCATAGGAACGATCGGTCGAAAATTAAGTTTTTGTATGAAAAAACATTTTGTTTGTCAAGATATCTTGACCAAACTCGGCATTTATTAGTTTTACTAAGCTCCTCATATATATGCAAAATCCTATTAAGATCGGACCACTATATCATATAGCTGCCATAGGAACGATCGGTCGAAAATTAAGTTTTTGTATGAAAAAACATTTTGTTTATCAAGATATCTTGACCAAACTCGACATTTATTAGTTTTACTATGCTCCTCATATATATGCAAAATTCTATTAAGATCGGACCACTATATCATATAGCCGCCATAGGAACGATCGGTCGAAAATTAAGTTTTTGTATGAAAAAACATTTTGTTTGTCAAGATATCTTGACCAAACTCGGCATTTATTAGTTTTACTAAGCTCCTCATATATATGCAAAATCCTATTAAGATCGGACCACTATATCATATAGCTGCCATAGGAACGATCGGTCGAAAATTAAGTTTTTGTATGAAAAAACCTTTTGTTTATCAAGATATCTTGACCAAACTCGACATTTATTAGTTTTACTATGCTCCTCATATATATGCAAAATTTTATTAAGATCGGACCACTATATCATATAGCCGCCATAGGAACTATCGGTCGAAAATTAAGTTTTTGTATGAAAAAACATTTTGTTTGTCAAGATATCTTGACCAAACTCGGCATTTATTAGTTTTACTAAGCTCCTCATATATAGCAAAATCCTATTAAGATCGGACCACTATATCATATAGCTGCCATAGGAACGATCTATCGAAAATTAAGTTTTTGTATGAAAAAACATTTTGTTTTTCAAGATATCTTAACCAAACTCGGCATTTATTAGTTTTACTATGCTCCTCATATATATGCAAAATCGTATTAAGATCGGACCACTATATCATATTATTAAGTTTTTGTATGGAGAATTTTTTGTTTTCATGATTTTGCCATTAAACACGGCATTTAAAGATTTCACTATGCTCCCTTCATTTTTGCTAAATCTTATTTACATCGGTTTTTGATTAAAAGCCTTTTTTTTGTTTATCAATATACCTTGACCAAACTCGGCCTTAACCATTTTCTCGGCATTAAAAGGTTGGGTCTGCAAGGGTATTAAATCTTCGGCGTGCCGAAGATAGCCCTTCTTTCTCGTTTTAAATGATCTCCCCTCTGTTATATCACATGCCCGTGTACTCATGTATGCGGATGATGTAAAACTTATTCTATCATACACTAATCCCCTACATCATTCTCGTCTACAAGACGATTTGAACGCTATGCAACTTTGGTGTTCGGCCAATCAATTGCATCTGAATTGTTCAAAGTGTATGTTTATGACATTTTATCGTACTACACCTTATCTTGTCAGTTATACAATCTACAATACCCCTTTGCAACGTATACTAACAGTTAAGGATCTAGGCGTTCTTTTTGATTCTAAACTCTGTTTCAATCTTCACATATATACTATCGTTAATGAGGCAAAAGGTGCACTTGGATTCATTAAACGATGGTCTAAAGAGTTTAACGATCCTTTTATAACGAAACGTCTGTACATCTCTCTTGTTCGCCCTATCCTTGAATACTGCTCTTGCATCTGGTCTCCCCAGTATAACAATAGCCAGGATCGTATTGAATCTGTTCAGAAGCAATTTCTGCTTTTTGCCTTACGAGGTTTAAATTGGGACCCTAATCTTCGGTTGCCATCCTACTCCAGCAGGCTTCTTCTTCTTAACCTTCCGTCGTTAACCAACCGTAGGACAATTCTTGGTGTTGTCCTTCTACATAAGTTGATTATTGGCGATATAGATTCTCCTTTTCTGCTAGGGCGTCTTCAATTCTCTGTTCCGTCTAGACCAACCAGAAATCCTGTCTCCGTGCACAACAGACTACGCTATGCACAATCCTTTTCGCGTGCTATGTAAAAATTATAATAGTTTGCATCACGTTTTCTCTATAGAACTTTCTCTACCCCTAATAAAATCGGTGCTTTCAGGATACCTTCGGGAAGTCACTGACCATTCCCAGCTATAAGCAGGGGCATAGCTTGCCGGACAGGCTGTAAATTTTCCCCCACCGGGTCGTTGATTTCCCATTACTTTACTCTCTGTCCTATCTACTTAACACTCTATATCTAGCTTACATTTCTTTACTTTATTAACAATCTTCTTACTTTCTTTTTTCTTATTTAGTGTATTTTATTAATTAATATAGCAAACTAAGATTATCTTTAATTTTACTTAAGAACACTTTTTTCCTACTTACACCCTTCTGCTGTAGGCTCTAATAGCGTCACTGACAAATTTAGCTGTGAAAAGGGGTACAGCTGGCCGGACTGGCAACTAAAACACCTCCATCGGTCGGTGATGCTATTTAGAGAACTGTGTTATCTAACTAGGCTTTTAGCATATAATTCCATTATGTATTGTATGTATAATGAGGAAGACACTCGTTTTGTCGACCATTATAATAAATAAATAAATAAAAACGAGAAAGAAGGGCTATCTTCGGCACGCCGAAGATTTAATACCCCTGCAGACCCAACCTTTTAATGCCGAGAAAATGGTTAAGGCCGAGTTTGGTCAAGGTATATTGATAAACAAAAAAAGGCTTTTAATCAAAAAACCGATGTAAATAAGATTTAGCAAAAATGAAGGGAGCATAGTGAAATCTTTAAATGCCGTGTTTAATGGCAAAATCATGAAAAACAAAAAATTCTCCATACAAAAACTTAATAATATGATATAGTGGTCCGATCTTAATACGATTTTGCATATATATGAGGAGCATAGTAAAACTAATAAATGCCGAGTTTGGTTAAGATATCTTGAAAAACAAAATGTTTTTTCATACAAAAACTTAATTTTCGATAGATCG
>JAEIGF010000525.1:0-17273 GCA_018903485.1 Drosophila littoralis | reverse complement strand
CTTCTGACATCATCTCTCAACTGCAATATTGAATTCGTTTATGTTTACAATCAACGCTAGAATATTCGCCCTACCTTCTGTTCATTTTCTCTGCATAAATTCAAGCTCGTCTCCTAATTTGACACGATCTTTCGTAAAATTAAAAATACTAAGTATAGTACATAACATAATACACACAACAAAATAAGCTCTATACTCATTTTAACACGCCAGCTTTTTATTCACCCTGACTCACAGCTGAGTGCTCGCGATAAGGATTATCTGTGAAGTTGTATAACAAGTATGTTTACCTCACCATATTATTGATGATTAAAATATACTAATTGATAGACTACTTTCAATATAAAAAAATATATATATATTATAAAATCCGCGCTTTTATTATCTTTTTATATCTTTATTTTACAACTTTTTCTAATGTCTACTCGGTTTCCACCACTCAAGCATTGGACCGAGTCTCCCCTCCTTTTTATCGATGTTGTCTTTTTTTCCAACATCGATACATTCCTATTCTATCTCAATACATACATCGACTTAAATCTAATACATAGGTATTTACTACGATCTTTACAATTGAAAAAACTCCCAACTCAAGCTGTAATGGAAACGAGAAGAAAGGCTACCTGCTACCGTTCATTCAACGGAGAATAGCGGGGATAGATATGAAATTTTTAATCGACACGGGTGCGGCAAAAAAAAAACTACATCAGGCCGCACAAACGCCTTAAAGGCGTCGTCCCTGTCGGGTCCCCTTTCGTTGTCCACCCCATTCATGGGTCCAACAACATCGCTGAAAAATGCAAGTTGTCCATGCTTGGGTGCGACACTTATTTTTCCTACTAGACTCCTTATCCACTTTTGATGGGAATTATAGAGCTCGACCTGCTAAAGCAGGTGGGAGCGGTCTATGCCTACAAAAAAGGTATGTTAAAATTTGGTGCGACTTCGGAAGCGTTGCAGTACCACAAGTGTGCGAACGTAATCCACACGAAAAACAAAGAGGTCGAGGCACCACCTGCGGTGAAGGCAGACTTCCTGCGAGTACTTCACCGAAACGGCAAGGCTTTCTAACGAGGCGCTGCCTTACAACACGGCTGTTGTGGCCACAATCCGTACGACCGGCGAAAGTGTGGTCTACTCAAAACTATACCCCTACCCTAGGGGTGGATTTTGGATTTTGTCATTGCGGAAGTCAACGAACTTCTTAAAAATGGCATAATCAGGAAGTCGAAATCACCATACAACAATCCGTTGTGGGTGGTCGATAAGAAAGGCACAGATGATTTAGGTAATAAAAATAAACGTCTGGTGATAGACTTAAGGAAACTTAACCTCAGGACTGTTGCCGACAAATACCCAATGCCAAGTATCGCAAAGATACGGGCTAATCTGGGTAAAAACCAAATACTTCAGGACGCTCGACCTGAAATCAGGTTATCACCAGAATTTTGTCGACTTACCTTTGGTTTGAAGAATGCAGCGAGCATTTTCAGAGGACCATAGATGACGTCCTGCGGGAGCAAATTGGAAAATCTTGCTACGCTTATGTAGACGACGTCATCGTGTTTTCGGAAAGCAAGTCGGACCATGTCAGGCATGTCGACTTGGTATTACGTAACCTTTTAAACGCAAACATGCGTGTGGCACACGAAGTCACAGTTTTTAAAGAAAGCGTCGAGTATCTCGGCTTTATAATTGAGTAAAGATGTTGCAAAATCAGATCAAGAAAAGGTAAAAGCCATTCGGGAATACGCTGAGCCGACTACGGTGTTTGAAGTAAGATACTTTTGGGATTGGCAAGCTATTACCGCTGTTTTATCAAAGATTTTGCAACAATAGCGAAACCAATCTCTGACATCCTAAAAGGGGAAAACGGATCCATTAGCAAGTACAGATCTAGAAAGGTTCCTATACAATTCAACGATGCTCAGCGCAACGCGTTCCAGAGGCTTAGGAACATATTAGCGTCGGAAGACGTCATACTGATGTACCCGGACTATAAAAAACCATTCGACTTGACTACAGACACCTCAGCCTACGGCATTGGCGCAGTTCTGTCACAGAATGGCCGCCCTATAACGAAGATAGTTAAAAAAAACTACGCTACTAACGAGCGAGAGTTGCTTGCTATCGTTTGGGCATTAGGCAAACTACGACACTTTCTTTACAGGGTTAAAGATATAAACATTTTCATTGATCACCAGCCTCTTACGTTCTCGATATCCAAAAGCAATCCCTATGCAAAAATAAACCGCTGGAAAGCGCGCATTGATGAAACAGGGGCCAAGCTTTTCTATAAGCCTGGCAAAGAGAATTATGTAGCTGACGCACTGTCGCGCCAGATCGTGAACGCCCTGCAGGGCAACCGCAATGAGCCAGAATCTGATTCACAATTCACAGTGAATTGTCCCTGTCTTACACAATCGATTCGACGGAGAAGCCTTTAAACTGCCTCCGGAACCAGATGGTATTAGAAGAGGCACGCTTTCCTCTGAAGAGGAATTTCATACTTTTCAGCGAAAAAACTCGCCACATAATAAATTTCACCGATAGGGACGCCCTTATCGAAACAATAAAGACCGTCATTAACCCGAATGTGGTTAACGCGCTTCACTGTACTCTCCCAATCTTGGCCAGTTTCCAGCATGAGTTGGTAAGAGCCTTTCCTACTACGAAGTTTTGGTATTGCAAAAACTTCGTGGCCGTCATGTTCGACGTCAGTGATAGAAGAGAAATCATCACTAAGGAACACAATCGAGTCGGCGGCTCAGGAGTATGTGAAACAGGTCATGACGGAATACTATTTTCATAAATTGACCAAATTGGCTAATGAGGTGGTCCTGAACTGTAAAATTTGCACAAAAGCTAAATACGACAGACACCCAAAAAGCAGGAACTCGCCCAGCCGCCACTTCCCTCAAAAACAGGAGAAATGTTACATATCGACATTTTCTCCACCGACAAAAAAATTCTTTTGACTTGCGTAGACAAATTCTCAAAGTTTGCGGTGGTCCAGCCTTTAGCTTCTCGAACGATAGAAGACACGAGACCGCCCCTGCTAGTTTTAATGAATATTTTCCCTTCGGCTAAGCAGGTATATTGCGACAATGAGCTCGAATTCAAGTCAGAGACTATCAGGTCTCTCCTATTGAATAATTACGGCGTCATCGTGGTAAACGCGCCTCCCCTTCATAGCACGTCTAATGACAGCACTCTTGTGGAAATAGCTAGGTGCTTAAAGCTACAAAGGGCTATACCCCTTTGACACGTTCGACCTCATCCTGCAGGCCACTATCGAATATAACAATTCCATTCACTCAGTGGTTGAGAGAAAGCCTAAGGACATATTGCTTAACCCTCTGCCGGAATCTACCCGCGAGGTTATAGGCAAGATAGAAAGAGCTCAAATTCAGCAGAACTCCAAAGTTAACCAAAGGCGTCAGAACAGAGTCTTTGAAGTAGGTGAAAAGGTCCTGGTTAAGACGAACCGCAGACTAGGCAACAAGTTATCGCCCTTGTGCATTATAAAATAAGGTTGAAGCGGACTTGGGGACAACGGTCCTCATTGAGGGGAGGGTGGTCCACAAGGACAACCTCCGTTGAATTAAAAGCTCAGTTCTTTCATTACCGTTTTCATAACAGTAGTTTTAACATTTTAAGATTACGTTCACCATACTTTCAATCATGTCAATGACAACGGCACGGGTGACGGACTACTCGCACGCGGACTACATACCAATTATGGACGGGGACATTCTACTATGGGACAGCTACGGATACTTACGTCACATTACCAACCTCACGGACTACGAGACAATGACTGAGGAAACTATGAAACTAACGGGACTATTTCCGCATTCCCATATGAGGAATTTGCTAGAAGTCGAAACTGGGGACGTACTGGACATGTTGTCCGCCCTCGATGTGCACCATCGTAAGGTAAGAAGCCTCGACTTCTTGGGGACAGCCCTTAAGGTTGTAGCGGGCACTCCGGACGCAAACGACTTTAAGAAAGTAGAACTACCGCAGACGCAGCTGGTCACTGCAACAGGCAGATTTCAATAAATTCCAAAGTACAGGAAAAGATCAACCAACTGACCGACACTGTAAACAAAATTCTAAAGTCCTCAAAAGATAAGCAGGCCGACACAGGTCACCTTTTTGAAACCCTAACACACGCAACAGAATGATGATAACAGAAATAGGGAACCTTATGCTTACCTTAACCTTAGAAAAAATAAATGTAATAAATCCAACAATAATTGATCACTCTGATTTACTGAATATTCTCACTGACCAAGTGACACGGACCCCGATAACAGACATTTTGAAAGTATCTAATATTAAAGTAGAACATAAGAACAATGTAATAACTTTCATAATTCAGTTCCCTATAATAAGCAAGCAATGCAGGAAGATAACCATATTTCCAGTCGCCCACAATGGCTCCGTGCTTCAACTTCACGACAATTTGGTGGCTGATTGCGATGGCCAGATTTTTAGCGCTAGCAAATTGTTCACAAACAGCGACTGCCACATTCTGCAAGCGGTCCGAGAGCAGCAGCTGCGCGCAAGGCCTCCATGCAGGAGGTACGGCTCATTGCCAAACGCAACCGAGTCACCTCGACCCTGTCACCACAGTGGACAACGGCATTATCATCATAAACGATCGCAGCGCAATACTTAGCTATGACGATTGCGCCTCAATGAAAGTAGATGGGACAAGCCTTGTCACTTTCACGTCCCATGCCATGGTAAATGGCACGCGATACTTTAATCGCATGAGCGTGAAAAATCGGTTCCCGGCAGTAGCGGCATCCCCGTTACTAAACATCAGTGGTCACGACACGGTGCTCAGCCTTCCCTACATTCATCGTCTGAGTGAGGACAACCTTAATTACATCAAGGAGGTTACAGACAGTATCGCAGTCATAAACATATCGGCAATTTCCCTCAGCATAATGTTGTTAGTTTGTGCTGTGGGAGCTGGGGTCTACTGGCTTCATCAGCTGGTGATCAAACGCCGAAACTCCCGAAAAATCTCGCAGATACTGAAAAACTTGAACGCGACTGAGGACGGCCGGTCTTCGAGAGGGGGAGTAGTTAACCACTGACTATTGGTATTTGCTGACCCAGCGTTCTGGGGAAGCCAATGACCAGAGTCATAAATTGCCGCGACGGTCATCCGACTCCACACACGAGGCTCTAACGCTGCACTTTTGGGGGCAGCGACGGCGACCCTGCGACAGCGACGGCGGCTCCGTGGCATCGACGGCGACGTAGGCTAGCTTTGCTTATTATAACCAAAATTGTATTTCATTAGTCTAAGTTTGGATATGAATAAAGCGCAGCGTACCGCTCCTGAAATCACTGCTCTTAGTTAACTCAACTGCATTTATTAATGTATTTGCATTCATCAAAACATATAAAACTGCATTTGTAAATGCACTAATTTATATGAGAAGCATAGTAAAACTAATAAATGCCGAGTTCGATCAAGATATCCTGAAAAACACAAATGTTTTTCATACAACAACTTAATTTTCGACCGATCATTCTTATGACAGCTATACGATATAGTGGTCCGATGTTGATAGGATTTTGCGTATATACAAGGGCATAGTAAAACTAAAAAATGCCGAGTTTGGTTAAGATATCGTGGAAAACAAAAAAATTTTCCATACAACAACTTAATTTTCGACCGATCGTTCCTATGGCAGATATATGATATAGTGGTCCGATTCAGCTGGTTTTGACATATGTGCTGCGTGCATCAGAAAGAGGGACTTCTGCAAAGTTTCATAAAGATAGCTTTAAAACTGAGGGACTAATTCGTATAGAAACAGACAGACGGACATGGCTATATCGACTCGGCTGTTGATACTGATCAAGAATATACATACTTTATGGGGTCGGAGATGTCTCCTTCTATGCGTTTCACATTTCACGACAAAATTATAATACCCTCTGCACGGGTATAAAAACAAGATGGCACGGCTTTCTTCGTCACGCTGACTAAGATTATTTAAGCCCCACAATTGCCGATTTGGCCTAAGTAAAGTAAGCTCAACAACACACGTTAATGTAGGGTCGTGGTCGCAGGGTCTTGTATAGGATTAGTAGCATAATGAACTACATGAAGCAAGATTTATTATACGAATTTTCTAATATCTTCACGTACTAGATTGCACGGTGATCATAATTATATTTAACTGCCTTCTCAAGCATTCTTTTCTCCGCAGGTCTTAATTTTTAAATCTTTAATTTCATCCTAAATCTACAATAATAAATACATATGTATTTTCAACTTTATTATTTACACGCCAAAGTATCTGCTCTTCACAACTGTTCAGATGTTCTGGCATTTTCAAAATCTGCTAATAGCTTATTGTGCTCTTCCATGAAATATTTGAACAATAAATAAATCATGAAACATTGCGAAGCACGACAACTGTAAACGCTACGCTAAGCCACAAATGATTCTATCCATATAAAATATTTTGTAAGGATGCGTGCATGGCCGGCCTAAAAAAGTTTCCATGCGCACGATGCCAACGCTTAGGTACCCTTACCGACAATAACGACTGAAAAAAACAGCATTGCCGTTGGATCACATATGTACATAATTCAAATGGATTTCTTACTCTTTGAGCAACTGGGCGAGTCTCGGACCCGAACAAAAGTGAAGTCGACCTTGGATCGGAACTCGAAAATATGAATGGCCACAAAACGTTTCTTCAAGCTGTCCCATCTATGTACATTCATATGTACATATGTATTTGTTGTATGGCTAGTGGCTAAACTGACCCACTCGTCCCTTTACAACGATAATGTTATATATAGGTCACATCTAAATTACTTCATTAAAACTTAAAACGCACTTTATTTAAAATAAGAAGTCCAATAAGAAATCATTTTTATTATATAAATTTGAGAAAATAAACAACATTTTTAATTCATAGCCTGAAGTTAGTAATCAAATGAAAAAATGTTTTAATTCATCATTTAATGAGTGTTATCGATCTATCGATTTCCAACTACGACATTCTTATTGGATAACGCTGTCGTTCTGAAATTCCCTAGAACAGACCGGGCTTTCCCACATTTATATTAAGATTTATATTAACTTTAACATTTGTATTTTGGGTGTGTTTTGTTTTCCTTTGCTCCACAGTTAGATCCTCTCTTTTTCTCTCCATAGAACTTTCATATTTAAGAATGTGCAGCTTCAATTTGTTTTCCAAGGCGACATCTTTCAACTACAATAATAAATATAGAAATAAACAGCTCGTGCGCTTTAAATAAAATTGACTTACCGACTGTTCTTTATCTTTGGACTTTTCTACAACTTTTGTCAAATTATTAAGTTCATTTTTCCAAATCTTGAATGCCAAATATATTGCAAATACTGTTATAAGCAGAAATAACTGGAGGTCGCTCATTTTATATTTCACCAATTATTCATACAAATCACAAATACGTCTACGACTGTCTATGGGCTTATATCGATAAGAATCAATAAAAAACTTACGGAATCAAGTTTGCGATAAGAATTAATGTATCGAAATTGAAAAGCCATTTGATCATTTTTATCGATTTGGAATTATGCCAGTCTCTAGGATCTGTGACATATTTCAAAGAGTTGGCATGTCCGATTTGATCACTACAAAGTAAAACTTGTTGCTCACAAAATGAGCTTTGCCACAACTCGGTGTATAAATGAATTTCCGAGTAACTAAACAATTTTTATAAGATCACAATTGATCCAGTGTAATTGCAACCTTTTTTGCTACAAATATTTTTTATAGTCGGTTTCATTTGTTATTTGTTTATTGGCTGCGCAGGGCACCAACTAAATTTCAGGAAAAACAAGCCATTAAATCTTTATTGCATATAAATGCCAATAAGTACAACCGAAGAATGCAACAGATGCTAGCCGCTCAAAGGTCAGCCAAAGAGATTGGAAAGTAGACTGAGTCAGATCCTTGGTCCTAGCTCCTAGGCTGTATTGTGATTATGTTGATAATTGGGTTCTATTGTTGGCTACTGTGAGGAGTGCTGTTGGCGTCGGTTGCGTGCGTTGCACGATTATAGAATATCATATTTTTACATTTACTCCAAGTTGACTTGCACGAACTCCAAACTCCTTTCTCTTCTATTTTTATTTCCAAATTATGAATTAGCTGATCTTTGCGTGCGATCTCAAACGCGAGCTGTTGTTGTTTTTCCTCCATTTGCTTATGGTATTTAAGAAAGCTAAGTTTTACTTCTTCCCTTCTGACATCATCTCTCAACTGCAATATTGAATTCGTTTTATGTTTACAATCAACGCTAAAAGAATATTCGCCCTACCTTCTGTTCATTTTCTCTGCGCCATTCAAGCTCGTCTCTTAATTTGACACGATCTTTCGTAAAATTAAAAAATACTAAGTATAGTACATAACATAATACACACAACAAAATAAGCTCTATACTCATTTTTAACACGCCAGCTTTTTTATTCACACTGACTCACAGCTGAGTGCTCGCGATAAGGATTATCTGTAGAGTACATGTATAACAAGTATGTTTACCTCACCATATTATTGATAGTTAAAATATACTAATTATAGACTACTTTCAATATAAAAAAAAATATATATATTATAAAGTCCGCGCTCTTATTATCTTTTTATATCTTTATTTTACAACTTTTTTGATGTCTACTCAGTTCAACCGCTCAGGCATTGGTGCAGTCTCCCCTCCTTTTATCGATGTTGTCTTTTTTCCAACATCGATACATTCACTTATTCTATCGATACATACATCGCTTAAATCTAATACATAGGTATTTACTACGATCACTAACCATACAATCACTAACCAAAGACGATATAAACACTAAGATGAGTAACGCAGTACAACAAAATGCTACTATGCAGCTTGATTTTTTGAAAGTTGAGAACGAAAACGAAATCTGTATCATTGCGCTCTCACAGCCGAGAGAACCAAAAAGCTAAAAATAGAATGTAATCTCAGCTTCGGCTCTATGAGGGCCGTGCAAGCAATTATGTTTGTATGCGTGTGAATATACATACATAACAGCATATTTGAATGTGTTGCTATTCACTGCCCTAGCAAAGTCTCTGGCTGGCAAAGAAATAAATTTTCTTAGTTTTCCAGCGCTGATCATGAAGAATCCCAATTTTGTATTCACATATGAATGCATGTTGTGTACTGAGGTTGGCCCCGTAGAAAAAATGTATTTTTAAGTCGATGCAAATATTTATATACCTTCTTTAAATTAAATTATTAATTAAATTATTATTTTTAAGTAATAAAAAATAAATTAAGATATAAAAGTGCAAATTTGTTGTTTTTCTTTTTTATTTAATTATTTTTTATTCGAATTATACAGTACAAAGTAACCGCTAACTAAATATTGGGTCCAAATTCATATTTATTTATACAAATAAATATTTTATTTGTATTTTTTAGCACTCTTTTATTTCTTAATGGGGAAATAAAACAAATATAAATTTAATTTAAAGAAATTATATAAATATTTTCATCGACTTAAAATAACATATTTTCTACGGAGTCAACCTCAGTACACAACATGTATTCATATGTGAATACATATTTGGAGTAGGTCATGCATGCATGATCAGCGCTAGAAAACTAACAAAATTAATTTCTTGCCAGCTAAAGCCAGAGCAGTGAATATCAACACATACATATATACTTTAAAGTTCTTATGCATGCATAATTCACGCATACAACCAAAGGTGCTTGCACGCCATTGGCTGAGACAAGAACTTTTCTCGAGCATACACTGTCCAAAAACAAAAGTGAAATCAATCTATGTGTGCTATTTTCTTAACATAGTTATTGCACAAGATGCGCCTTGTGTACAAATTATTTAATTCTTAAATTTTCCTGTAAAAATTATCGTTAGTATCTAGGGTAATATATCATTTTAATTAAGCATGCATTTCATGGATATAGCAAAAGTGCTTTGCGTCGATCGTAATTTCAAACTTTTTCGCTCAATGTACTTCGAAAACGAAGCGACGCAAAACACCATCGACCAGCTTTGCTGAAGGCAGGCTGGCGACTAACTTCGTTGTTCGTGTCAGCATCAGCAAGCCGCGACTTCGGCATTCGTTTGTCTGGTCTTTGGAGAACGAACAGTCAGTCGGCAGGCATGTCGTACGAAGCCTCAAGGGCCAGATGAAAGGCCAGGCTAGAAATTTTGCGTCGCATTCAAATGTATGGGCGTTACTCATCTTAGTGTTTATATTGTCTTTGCACTAACCATACAATGCATAGATACTCCAAACAGCATTTTAATCGAAGCAGGATTTATCGCAACGAGTGAGCCCCATGGGTGTCTGAGACCATTTTAGTGTGCCCAGATAGAGTAAGACTGCTGAGAGAGGCAGCCGAACGCCGGCTTCGAAAGCCGAACGTTCAGTATGAAGCCGCATCTCGCTCAGCGCACATCGTCGCTGCGGCTGATGTCTTTTCTGTTTTAAATGCTTACAGCACTAACCATACAATGCATTGTATGGTTAGTGGTCGAAGCCACTTACTGATATAAATATCGATATCGACATTGAGATACTGGACGATACAGAATCTAACATGCCAGACCAGGTAGCCTTAGATAGGGAATATGAACGGTAAAAAACTGTCATTAAATCGTTTTCTAACAGCCTTAGGGCTTGTTGAACGAACAAAGGGCAACCAAGAGGATTTGGCTGTAGAAGTCATAAAATCAAAACTAATTGGCACAATACTATACAAATGCCAAGACGAGACTACGATCTATGGCATTATTAACAAATTACAAAGTAGCGTCAAAAGTGAATCCATTGACGTGATTAAGGCAAAGCTGTTAAACGCTTAACAAAAAGGCAAAACAGCAGCTCAATGTACAGCTGAAATCGATAACTTCCGTAAGCAACTCGAGGCAACTTATATTGACGATGGCCTAGACTCGGATAATGCAGAGAAATTCTCTACTAAGAGTCAATATCTGCAATGACCAAAAATTGTGAATATGAAAAACTTCGCATAATACTAGAAGCTGGAAACTTCAGCACATTTAATGATGCAATGAGTAAATACATTCATTGCAGCACTGAAATGACTGGAAGTGCCAGCACAGTATTATATCAGCGAGGCAGACATAATAGAGGCAATAATTATCGCAATTACCAAAGGGTAGAGGTAGAGGCAATGGCCGCGGTAATCATAACGCAATCTATACTAACAATAGCAATGGCAGAGGACTAATACCCGTGGTAATAACCGAGGAAGGAATAATTCCAACCGAGGTAACAACCAAAACAATAACAATGGCAACTATAATGGCAATAATAATGTTCGAGTTACTCAGACTAACTCGGAAAACCAACAAAACCCTTAAGATATGCACCAACAAACACCAAAGTACACACAGTCAATCTTAACCTCAGTATCTTCATTAACATAAATAACGAAAAAACAGGTAAAGCATTTACCCTATTACTAGATACTGGTGCAGACATATCACTATTAAAAGAACATGTTGATACATTTGAAAACATTAATTCAAACATATCAACTCAAATATCTGGAATCGGTGAAGGTTCAGTTTTTTCTAAAGGTTTAGCATTCGTAGAATTATATACCGGAAAATATGTCATTCCACACGACTTTCATATGGTCGGACACGATATCCCAATACCCAGCGATGGCATTATTGGTATAGACTTCTTCGAAAAGTATAATTGCCAATTAGATTTCACACAAACATGTGGTTCTCTAATACTTCGGCCAAATAATTTAAACTATCCAATAAAACTACCAATAACTCACACTTGTGATAATAATGCCACAATACTTCCAGCTCGTTCTGAAGTAGTCCGTCAAATCAATATTGTTTCGCCAGAAAACAATATTTTCATTCCAAATCAAGAAATTGATAAAGGAATATTCATTGGAAATACTATTTCCAATAATCAACAAACATTTGTCCAAATTTTAAATACAACAAATTCAATAAAAATAGTAAATCTTAACGACATTAAAATAGAAAAGCTAAGTGACTATGAAACAGTCCATGAAATTAGCAAAGATCGCCAAGAAACGGTGATGAAAAAACTAAAAAAGAACTTTCCCCCATTATTTAAAACACAATTAAAAGATCTCTGCACCAAGTATACAGACATATTCGGACTAAAAGATACTGAGCCAGTGTACATTAAAAACTACAGAATTCCTCATACCCATAAAGAAGAAGTTAATAATCAAGTAGAAAAACTTATCTCGGATAATATTGTAGATCCGTCTGTATTGGAATATAACAGCCCTATACTTCTTGTCCCAAAAAGGGATTACCTGGTTCCGATACCAAGAGATGGCGATTAGTTGTAGACTATCGTCAAATTAACAAAAAACTCTTGTCTGACAAATTTCCACTCCCAAGAATAGATGATATTCTTGACCAACTAGGCAGAATAAAATATTTCTCATGCTTAGATTTAATGTCCGGTTTTCACCAAATAAAATTAGAAGAAAATTCTAGAAATATAACGTCTTTTCAACGAGCAATGGCTGCTATCGTTTTACACGATTACCATGTGGTCTTAAAATAGCGCCTAATTCTTTTCAAAGAATGATGACCATCGCATCTTCTGGATTAGAACCTTCACAAGCTTTCTTGTACATGGACGACTTAATCGTCATGGGTTGTTCCGAAAACCACATGATCAAAAAACTTAACAAACGTCTTTGACTTGTGTAGGCAACACAACCTTAAATTACATCCAGAAAAATGTTCATTTTTCATGCACGAAGTGACTTTTCTAGGTCATAAGTGTACTGATCAAGGTATTTTGCCAGATGACAAGAAATATGATGTCATTGAAAAATATCCAGTCCCTACGGACGCTGACAGCGCTAGAAGATTCGTTGCATTTTGCAATTATTACAGACGTTTTATAAAAAACTTTTGCAGATTATTCACGACACATAACAAGATTATGTAAAAAGACTGTAAAGTTTGAGTAGTCTGATGAATGCCAAAAAGCTTTCGAATATTTATAAAAACCTCTTATGAAGCCTACTTTACTACAATACCCAGATTTTAGCAACGAATTTTTGCATCATAACAGATGACAGTAAACTAGCCTGCGGAGCAGTTTTGACTCAAACGTATGGAGATAAACAATTGCCCGTAGCATATGCTTCTCGTTCATTTACAAAAGGAGAAAGCAATAAAAGTACAACCGAACAAGAGTTGGCTGCAATCCACTGGGCGATAACGCATTTTCGACCATACATATATGGTCAACATTTCACAATTAAAACTAAAACTAATTAGATCATAGACCATTGACATATCTGTTGTCAATGGTAAATCCCAATCAAAATTAACGAGAATGAGACGAGATTTAGAAGAGTATGAGTCACTGTAGAATACCTTAAGGGGAAAAGATAATTTTGTTGCAGATGCGTTATCAAGAATAATCATCAAAGAATTAAAAAGTACTAATACAAATGTCTTGGAAAGTCACTACAAGACAATAAAGTAGACAAAATAAATCCTGCGCAGGAAAAGAACAAGCAATTTTGCCAAGGCAAAATCTTGATAAAGCTTCTAAGCCCAACGTATACGACGTCATTAAAAACGACGATAAGCGAAAAATAGAGTTGTTGCAAGAATTGAGATTAGCGACCTTTATACTAATGGAACTATCGATTTAGGTCAATTTTTCCAAAGGCTTGAAAAAGAAGCCGGTATATTAGGAATCAGCCAACTCAAAGTGGTACCGAGCGAAAAGATCTTTGAAAACATTTCAATAGATACTTTCAAAAATATGGGCAATATATATTTAAAGAACTTAAGAGTAGCGCTACTCAAGCCGTTAACCCAAATAAATAAAGAAACAGAAAAAGAAGCAATAATGTCTACATTCCATGATGATCCTATTCAAGGTGGTCACACAGGCACTTCAAAAACGCTAGCAAAAATAAAAAGACATTAATATTGGAAAAATATGACACGTCATATAACAAAGTACACACGTACTTGTCCGAAATGTCAAAAAGCTAAAACAACAAAGCACACTAAGACACCTATGATTATAACTGAAACACCAACAAACGCTTTCGACAGGGTAATTGTTGACACTATAGGTCTATTACCAAGATCAGAGAATGGTAACGAGTATGCAGTTACACTAATTTGTGATTTAACAAAATACCTAGTTGCCATTCCGATCCCAAATAAAAATCCAAAAACTGTCGCTAAAGCAATATTCGAATCTTTTATTCGAGGTAGTACGATGAAATGAAGACGTTCATAACGGACATGGGTACAGAATACAAGAATTCAATAAGAACGGACATATGTAAATACCTAAAAATATATAATATAACATCAACAGCACACCATCACCAAACAGTTGGTACTGTTGAAAGAAGCCACAGAAAGTTTAATGAGTACATACGTTCCTACATATCAGTTGATAAAACTGATTGGGACACATGGCTTCAATACTTCGTTTATTGTTACAATAGAACCCCATCAATGGCACATGATTATTGTCCATATGAGCTAATTTTCAGTAAAAACCCAAATATACCAAAATATTTTAATATCATAGAGCAAATAGACCCACTTTATAATGTAGAAGATTATGCTAAGGAATCTAAATATAGACTAGAATTAGCATATAAAAGAGCAAGAATTATGATAGATAAACATAAGCAGAAAAATAAGGAACTATACGATAGGAAAACACTAGAATTAAATTTGAATATAGGAGATAAAGTACTTTTGAAAAATGAAGAAGGTCATAAATTAGAAAATTAATACTTAGGACCATAAACGGTAGTAAGCATAAAAGATAAAGACAATGCTATAATAAAAGATACAAAGATACGACGGTGATTATAGTTAGCAAAATTGTAATATTCTCTAAATTTTCTTTATGGTCAATTACTTTTACGGTATTTATAACATTTGTGGCTGATTTTTCAACCTTGGATTTTACTTAAAATTTCTTAAATAAATTCATATAATGTTGTTAAATTCATATAATGTTTTTGGTTTCAAATGCCAGTGTTTTTAGTTTCAAGGTTTCAAAATTGTAATAATATAAAATACTACCTAGCGTTTCGCATAGCTTTACGGGCTATGCTGTTAATCGAGCGGAGGTGGTTCCGCTCAATTTTACAAACATTTTTTTTTTATATTATAATTAAAAGTAATTAAGGATATAACTGCAACTGTTGTGTATCCTTGCATCAGCTGGGCGTCGCCGGATGCGGCACGCTGATGCTCCCTCGTATGCGCAAGTGGCGGTGTGCCTCTCGCACTTATTCCGATAGCACAGCTTGTTGCGCTGGCGGTACCGGTGCTGGTCTTCGCACAGGTGTTTATTTGTTGGAGGTGCCGGCTGTGCAGTGTCTGCACGTATATTCGCAGAATGGGCTGTCGTGTGGGTCCGCAGTCCTGTGGGCACATTCGTTTGCTTTCGGTAGGCTAGTTGCGGCAATGGGTGTAACTTTATTAGTTTTTTTGCTTATTAAAGTTTTTATATCTGAGTGAGCAGTGGTGTTTGGTTTTCTCTGCTTAACATTTTGCAGATAGTCGAGCTCAGTTTGTAGCTTCTGAGCTGTCGACCATGCGGGTGTTGATGTTTTGTGTATAGCAGCCACCTTAGGTATGCTATCCTTTTATTAATTTTATTTTTTAAGCCACCGCGTTTATGAACCATAACACTCACTCTCTACTCACTCAGAATACGGGATGCTCACTCAGAATACGGGATGCTCACTCAGAATACGGGATGCTCACTCAGAATACGGATGCTCAATGTCAAGTTACGACGGAGGTGTTATAGATAGCCGCTTTGTTGATCATGAAGTTCCTTTTCTACTTGGATGCTATAGATGGCCTCTTTGTTGATCATGAAGTTCCTTTTCTACTTGGATGTTATAGATGGCCTCTTTGTTGATCATGGAAGTTCTTTTTTCACTTGCTCATCTTGCCTCCAGGCAGGGATTCGTGAACATGTCACGGTCGCCATGTAATATAATTTATTACAATATTATAAAAAGGTTCATTTAAACACGTCTGTGCTGGTTAGTTTGTTTTATAAGAATGGTTTTATTGAATGTCAATGTCATGCGCTTAGCCTATGGATACATATATGTTCTTATGCTGTTATTGGTTAACAGCTACAAAGAGAGGGGAGAGTGAGTAGCTTGCATATGCCTGTGTTAGTGAGCATATATGTTGCTCATGGAATGCACAGACGGAGCGTGGGATATGCAGCGTAAACATAAATGGTCAGCGAGCGGGGCTAGTGAATCGCGCTGCGTAATATGCGCAGACCAATACATAGAGTGGCTCTGGGTTTGTTTAATGTATATTTGTTTTTGTATGCAACAAAAGTGCCACATACTTTATATATGAATACTGAGTGTTATTTTTAGGCATATACACACTACAACATCTATAAGGCTGTGAGTTCTTTGTTAAAGGATATACATCAAATGAAGGAAGAAATCGAAAACAATAACAACCAAATTGAACGCAAAGACAGAGAAATCAAACAACTGCAGGAAAAGCTGGCCGCACGTAATGAATTTCTTATCGCGGAACAGAAAGCTCAGATTGATCTCTACAAACAGAGTATCAAAGAGCTAACGAACATCGTTTTATCAATAAAAGAGGAAATGATTAAACCCCATTTCAATGCCTTGAAAATCCCGGACTATGAAGAGCAGCTAGAGAAACAAAAGAAGTCAATTGATCAACAGGCCCAACAAATATCCGAGCTCAAAAACGAAATCAACATTTGTGCCAAGAAATTAAAAAGCTACGAAGAAAAGCCCGCTTATAGTGACTGCACCGACTATGCTGATGCTCCTGGTACTCGTGAGATTAAACCGGATCGAAAAAGGTCGTTTGATGTGCTATGTGATAGTTCGACAGCAGGTAAGGGCTGGACGGTTATCCAGCAGCGAATGAATGGTAAGGAGGATTTCTATAGAATTGGACCACATACCGTCAAGGTTCCGGTGCCTTCGATGGTGACTTTTTCTTAGGACTTGAAAAAGATCCATCGCTTGACGCGCGCCCAGCCTCATGAGCTTTACATACATATGGAAGGATTTGATGGTGACATTAAATACACAGAAGACACGATCAATTGCCATTACTGGCGAGGGAGGAACAATACACCTTGTTCACTTTGGGCAAATCTGAGGGCAGTGCAAATATGAATTCTTGC
>JAEIGF010000521.1:0-156514 GCA_018903485.1 Drosophila littoralis | reverse complement strand
TTTAGACTTAAAATATACAGCCTCACCTGGAAGTAAAAACTTCTTCACCAAAACTTGTCTCAGATACCAGGAGCCCTATCTATCTGGCATTTGCAGCCTAGGGGTGCTAGTCAAAGCCAAATAGTCTCACCCGACTATTTAGTCTGAAAACATACAGCCTCACCTGGATGTCAAAACTGCTTTAATAAAACTTGTCTCAGATACCAGGAGCCCTGCCAAGATGGCATTTGTAGCCTAGGGGAGCTTGTCAAAGCCAAATAGTCTCACCCGACAGTTTAGTCTGAAAACATACAGCCTCCCCTGGAAGTCAAAACTGCTATACCAAAACTTGTCTCAGATACCAGGAGCCCTACCTATCTGGCATTTGCAGCCTAGGGGAGCTAGTCAAAGCCAAATAGTCTCACCATACTATTTAATCTTAAAACATACAGCGTTACCTGGCCGTCAAAGCTGCTTTACCAAAATTTGACTCAGATACCAGGACCCCTGCAATCTGGCACATGCAGCCTAGGGGAGCAAGTAAAAGCCAAATAGTATCACCCGACTATTCCATCTTAAAACATACATCCTCACCTGGACGTCAAAACTGCTTTACCAAAACTTGTCTCAGATACCAGGAGCCCTATCTATCTGGCATTTGCAGCCTAGGGGTGCTAGTCAAAGCCAAATAGTCTCACCCGACTATTTAGTCTGAAAACATACAGCCTCACCTGGAAGTCAAAACTGCTTTAATAAAACTTGTCTCAGATACCAGGAGCCCTGCCAATCTGGCATTTGCAGCCTAGGGGAGCAAGTCAAAGCCAAATAGTCTCACCACACTATTTAGTCTTAGAACATAAAGCCTTACCTGGCCGTCAAAGCTGCTTTACCAAAATTTGACTCAGATACCAGGACCCCGGCAATTTGGCATTACAGCCTTGGATAGCAAGTCAAAGCCAAATTGTCTCACCAGACTATTTAATCATAAAACATACAGCCTTACCTGGCCGTCAAAACTGCTTTACCAAAATTTGACTGAGATACCAGGACCCCTGCTTTCTTGCTTTTGCACCCTAGGGGAGCTAGTCAAAGCCAAATCGTCTCACCCTACTATTTAGACTTAAAACATACATCCTCACCTGAACGTGAAAACTTTACCACAATTTGTCTCAGATACCAGGAGCCCTACCTATCTGGCATTTGCAGCCTAGGGGAGCTAGTCAAAGCCAAATAGACTCACCCGACTATTTGGTCTGAAAACATACAGCCTCACCTGGAAGTCAAAACTGCTTTAATAAAACTTGTCTCAGATACCAGGAGCCCTGCCAATATGGCATTTGCAGCCTAGGGGAGCTTGTCAAAGCCAAATAGTCTCACCCGACAGTTAAGTCTGAAAACATACAGCCTCCCTGGAAGTCAAAACTGCTTTACCAAAACTTGTCTAAGATACCAGGAGCCCTACCTATCTGGCATTTGCAGCCTAGGGGAGCTAGTCAAAGCCAAATAGTCTCACCACACTATTTAATCTTAAAACATACAGCCTTACCTGGCCGTCAAAGCTGCTTTACCAAAATTTGACTCAGATACCAGGACCCCTGCAATCTGGCACTTGCAGCCTAGGGGGAGCAAGTAAAAGCCAAATAGTCTCACCCGACTATTCCATCTTAAAACATACAGCCTTACCTTGCCGTCAAAGCTGCATTACCAAAACATGATTCAGATAACAGGACCCCTGCCAACCTGTCATTTGCAGCCTAGGGGAGCTAGTCAAAACCAAATAGTCTCACCCGACTATTTATTCTGAAAACATACAGCCTCACCTGGAAGTCAAAGCTGCTTTACCAAAATTTGACTCAGATACCAGGACCCCTGCCAATCTTGCTTTTGCAGCCTAGGGGAGAAAGTCAAAGCCAAATGGTCTCACCCGACTATTTAGACTTAAAACATACAGTCTCACCTGGAAGTCAAAACTGCTTCACCAAAACTTTTCTCAAATACCAGGAGCCCTACTTATCTGGCATTTGCAGCCTAGGGGAGCTAGTCAAAGCCAAATAGTCTCACCCGACTATTTAGTCTGAAAACATAAAGCCTCACCTGGAAGTCAAAATTGCTTCACCAAAACTTGTCTCAAATACTAGGAGTCCTGCCAATCTTGCTTCTGCAGCCAAGGGGAGCTTATCACAGCCAAATAGTCTCACCCGACTATTTAGTCTTAAAACATAAAGCCTCACCTGGAAGTCAAAACTGCTTTACCAAAACTTGTCTCAAATACTAGGAGTCCTGCCAATCTTGCTTCTGCAGCCAAGGGGAGCTTGTCACAGCCAAATAGTCTCACCCGACTATTTAGTCTTAAAACATAAAGCCTAACTTGGAAGTCAAAACTGCATTACCAAAACTTGTCTCAAATACCAGAAGCCCTGCCAATCTTGCTTTTGCAGCCTAGGGGAACAAGTCAAAGCCAAACATTCTCACCCGACTTTTCCATCTTAAAACATACAGCCCCATCTGGCCGCCAAAATTGCTTTAGCAAAACTTTTCTCAGATACCAGGAGCCCTGCCAATCTGGCTTTTGCATCCTAGGGGAGCTAGTCAAAGCCAAATAGTCTCACCCGACTATTTAGTCTGAAAACACACAGCCTCACCTGGAAGTCAAAACTGCTTTGCCAAAACTTGACTCAGATACCAGGACCCCTGCCAATCTGGCATTTGCAGCCTAGGGGAACAAGTCAAAGCCAAACATTCTCACCCGACTTTTCCATCTTAAAACATACAGCCCCATCTGGCCGCCAAAATTGCTTTAGCAAAACTTTTCTCAGATACCAGGAGCCCTGCCAATCTGGCTTTTTGCAGCCTAGGGGAGCTAGTCAAAGCAAAATAGTCTCACCCGACTATTTAGTCTTGAAACATACAGCCTCACCAGGAAGTCAAAACTGCTTCACTAAAACTTGTCTCAGATAACAGGAGCCATGCCAATCTGGCTTTTGCAGCCTAGGGGAGCTAGTCAAAGCCAAATAGTCTCACCCGACTATTAGTCTGAAAACATACAAAACTTGTCTCAGATACCAGGAGCCCTGCCAATCTGGCATTTGCAGCCTAGGGGAGCTTGTCAAAGCCAAATAGTCTCACCCGACTATTAAGTCTGAAAACATACAAAACTTGTCTCAGATACCAGGAGCCCGCCAATCTGGCATTTGCAGCCTAGGGGAGCATGACAAAGCCAAATAGTCTCACCCGACTATTTAGTCTGAAAACATACAGCCTCACCTGGAAGTCAAAACTGCTTTACCAAAACTTGTCTCAGATACCAGGAGCCCTGCCAATCTGACATTTGCAGCCTAGGGGAGCTAGTCAAAGCCAAATAGACTTACCCGAGTTAATCTGAAAACATACAGCCTCACCTGGAAGTCAAAACTGCTTTACCAAATTTGTCTCAGATACCAGGAACCCTGCAAATCTGGCATTTGCAGCATTGGGGAGCTAGTCAAAGCCAAATAGTCTCACCCGACTATTTAGTCTGAAAACATACTGCCTCACCTGGCAGTCAAAACTGCTTCACCAAAACTTGTCTCAAATACCAGGAGTCCTGCCGATCTGGCATTTGCAGCCTAGGGGAGCTAGTCAAAGCCAAATAGTCTCACCCGACTATTTAGTCTAAAAACATACAGCCTCACCAGGAAGTCAAAACTGCTTCACCAAAACTTGTCTCTGATACCAGGAGCCCTGCCAATCTGGCTTTTGCAGCCTAGGGGAGCTAGTCAAAGCCAAATAGTCACCCGTCTATTTAGTCTGAAAACATACAGCCTCACCTGGAAGTCAAAACTGCTTTGCCAAAACTTGACTCAGATACCAGGACCCCTGCCAATCTGGCATTTGCAGCCTAGGGGAGCTAGTCAAAGCCAAATAGTCTCACCCGACTATTTAGTCTGAAAACATACAACCTCACCTGGAAGTCAAAACTGCTTTACCAAAACTTGTCTCAGATACCAGGAGCCCTGCCAAGAAGGCATTTGCAGCCTAGGGGTGCTAGTCAAAGCCAAATCGTCTCACCCGACTATTTAGTCTTAAAACATACAGCCTCACCTGGAAGTCAAAACTGCTTCACCAAAACTTGTCTCAGATACTAGGGGCCTTGCCAATCCGGCATTTGCAGCCTAGGGGAATAATTCAAAGCCAAACAGTCTCACCCGACTTTTCCATCTTAAAACATACAGCCCCATCTGGCCGCCAAAATTGTTTTAGCAAAACTTTTCTCAGATACCAGGAGCCCTGCCAATCTGGCTTTTGCAGTCTAGGGGTGCTAGTCAAAGCTAAATAGTCTCACCCGACTATTTAGTCTTAAAACATACACCCTCACCAGGAAGTCAAAACTGCTTCACCAAAACTTGTCTCAGATACCAGGAGCCCTGCCAATCTGGCTTTTGCAGCCTAGGGAAGCTAGTCAAAGCTAAATAGTTACGCGTCTATTTCATCTGAAAACATACAGCCTCACCTGGAAGTCAAAACTGCTTTGCCAAAACTTGACTCAGATACCAGGACCCCTGCCAATCTGGCATTTGCAGCCTAGGGGAGCTAGTCAAAGCCAATAAGTCTCACCCGACTATTTAGTCTGATAACATACAGCCTCACCTGGAAGTCAAAACTGCTTTACCAAAACTTGTCTCAGATACCAGGAGCCCTACCAAGATGGCATTTGCAGCCTAGGGGAGCTTGTCACAGCCAAATAGTCTCACCCGACTATTTAGTCTTAAAACATAAAGCCTAACTTGGAAGTCAAAACTGCATTACCAAAACTTGTCTCAAATACCAGGAGTCCTGCCAATCTGGCTTTTGCAGCCTAGGGGAGCTAGACAAAGCCAAATAGTCTCACCCGACTATTCCATCTTAAAACATACATCCTAACCTGGACGTCAAAACTGCTTTACCACAATTTGTCTCAGATACCAGGAGCCCTGCCAATCTGGCTTTTGCAGCCTAGGGGAGCTAGTCAAAGCGAAATAGTCACCCGAATATTTAGTCTGAAAACAAACAGCCTCACCTGGAAGTCAAAACTACTTTGCCATAACATGACTCAAATACCAGGACCCCTGCCAATCTGGCTTTTGCAGCCTAGGGGTGCTAGTGAAAGCCAAATCGTCCCACCCTTTTATTTAGACTTAAAATATACAGCCTCACCTGGAAGTAAAAACTTCTTCACCAAAACTTGTCTCAGATACCAGGAGCCCTATCTATCTGGCATTTGCAGCCTAGGGGTGCTAGTCAAAGCCAAATAGTCTCACCCGACTATTTAGTCTGAAAACATACAGCCTCACCTGGATGTCAAAACTGCTTTAATAAAACTTGTCTCAGATACCAGGAGCCCTGCCAAGATGGCATTTGTAGCCTAGGGGAGCTTGTCAAAGCCAAATAGTCTCACCCGACAGTTTAGTCTGAAAACATACAGCCTCCCCTGGAAGTCAAAACTGCTATACCAAAACTTGTCTCAGATACCAGGAGCCCTACCTATCTGGCATTTGCAGCCTAGGGGAGCTAGTCAAAGCCAAATAGTCTCACCATACTATTTAATCTTAAAACATACAGCGTTACCTGGCCGTCAAAGCTGCTTTACCAAAATTTGACTCAGATACCAGGACCCCTGCAATCTGGCACATGCAGCCTAGGGGAGCAAGTAAAAGCCAAATAGTATCACCCGACTATTCCATCTTAAAACATACATCCTCACCTGGACGTCAAAACTGCTTTACCAAAACTTGTCTCAGATACCAGGAGCCCTATCTATCTGGCATTTGCAGCCTAGGGGTGCTAGTCAAAGCCAAATAGTCTCACCCGACTATTTAGTCTGAAAACATACAGCCTCACCTGGAAGTCAAAACTGCTTTAATAAAACTTGTCTCAGATACCAGGAGCCCTGCCAATCTGGCATTTGCAGCCTAGGGGAGCAAGTCAAAGCCAAATAGTCTCACCACACTATTTAGTCTTAGAACATAAAGCCTTACCTGGCCGTCAAAGCTGCTTTACCAAAATTTGACTCAGATACCAGGACCCCGGCAATTTGGCATTACAGCCTTGGATAGCAAGTCAAAGCCAAATTGTCTCACCAGACTATTTAATCATAAAACATACAGCCTTACCTGGCCGTCAAAACTGCTTTACCAAAATTTGACTGAGATACCAGGACCCCTGCTTTCTTGCTTTTGCACCCTAGGGGGAGCTAGTCAAAGCCAAATCGTCTCACCCTACTATTTAGACTTAAAACATACATCCTCACCTGAACGTGAAAACTTTACCACAATTTGTCTCAGATACCAGGAGCCCTACCTATCTGGCATTTGCAGCCTAGGGGAGCTAGTCAAAGCCAAATAGACTCACCCGACTATTTGGTCTGAAAACATACAGCCTCACCTGGAAGTCAAAACTGCTTTAATAAAACTTGTCTCAGATACCAGGAGCCCTGCCAATATGGCATTTGCAGCCTAGGGGAGCTTGTCAAAGCCAAATAGTCTCACCCGACAGTTAAGTCTGAAAACATACAGCCTCCCCTGGAAGTCAAAACTGCTTTACCAAAACTTGTCTAAGATACCAGGAGCCCTACCTATCTGGCATTTGCAGCCTAGGGGAGCTAGTCAAAGCCAAATAGTCTCACCACACTATTTAATCTTAAAACATACAGCCTTACCTGGCCGTCAAAGCTGCTTTACCAAAATTTGACTCAGATACCAGGACCCCTGCAATCTGGCACTTGCAGCCTAGGGGAGCAAGTAAAAGCCAAATAGTCTCACCCGACTATTCCATCTTAAAACATACAGCCTTACCTTGCCGTCAAAGCTGCATTACCAAAACATGATTCAGATAACAGGACCCCTGCCAACCTGTCATTTGCAGCCTAGGGGAGCTAGTCAAAACCAAATAGTCTCACCCGACTATTTATTCTGAAAACATACAGCCTCACCTGGAAGTCAAAGCTGCTTTACCAAAATTTGACTCAGATACCAGGACCCCTGCCAATCTTGCTTTTGCAGCCTAGGGGAGAAAGTCAAAGCCAAATGGTCTCACCCGACTATTTAGACTTAAAACATACAGTCTCACCTGGAAGTCAAAACTGCTTCACCAAAACTTTTCTCAAATACCAGGAGCCCTACTTATCTGGCATTTGCAGCCTAGGGGAGCTAGTCAAAGCCAAATAGTCTCACCCGACTATTTAGTCTGAAAACATAAAGCCTCACCTGGAAGTCAAAATTGCTTCACCAAAACTTGTCTCAAATACTAGGAGTCCTGCCAATCTTGCTTCTGCAGCCAAGGGGAGCTTATCACAGCCAAATAGTCTCACCCGACTATTTAGTCTTAAAACATAAAGCCTCACCTGGAAGTCAAAACTGCTTTACCAAAACTTGTCTCAAATACTAGGAGTCCTGCCAATCTTGCTTCTGCAGCCAAGGGGAGCTTGTCACAGCCAAATAGTCTCACCCGACTATTTAGTCTTAAAACATAAAGCCTAACTTGGAAGTCAAAACTGCATTACCAAAACTTGTCTCAAATACCAGAAGCCCTGCCAATCTTGCTTTTGCAGCCTAGGGGAACAAGTCAAAGCCAAACATTCTCACCCGACTTTTCCATCTTAAAACATACAGCCCCATCTGGCCGCCAAAATTGCTTTAGCAAAACTTTTCTCAGATACCAGGAGCCCTGCCAATCTGGCTTTTGCATCCTAGGGGAGCTAGTCAAAGCCAAATAGTCTCACCCGACTATTTAGTCTGAAAACACACAGCCTCACCTGGAAGTCAAAACTGCTTTGCCAAAACTTGACTCAGATACCAGGACCCCTGCCAATCTGGCATTTGCAGCCTAGGGGAACAAGTCAAAGCCAAACATTCTCACCCGACTTTTCCATCTTAAAACATACAGCCCCATCTGGCCGCCAAAATTGCTTTAGCAAAACTTTTCTCAGATACCAGGAGCCCTGCCAATCTGGCTTTTGCAGCCTAGGGGAGCTAGTCAAAGCAAAATAGTCTCACCCGACTATTTAGTCTTGAAACATACAGCCTCACCAGGAAGTCAAAACTGCTTCACTAAAACTTGTCTCAGATAACAGGAGCCATGCCAATCTGGCTTTTGCAGCCTAGGGGAGCTAGTCAAAGCCAAATAGTCTCACCCGACTATTAGTCTGAAAACATACAAAACTTGTCTCAGATACCAGGAGCCCTGCCAATCTGGCATTTGCAGCCTAGGGGAGCTTGTCAAAGCCAAATAGTCTCACCCGACTATTAAGTCTGAAAACATACAAAACTTGTCTCAGATACCAGGAGCCCGCCAATCTGGCATTTGCAGCCTAGGGGAGCATGACAAAGCCAAATAGTCTCACCCGACTATTTAGTCTGAAAACATACAGCCTCACCTGGAAGTCAAAACTGCTTTACCAAAACTTGTCTCAGATACCAGGAGCCCTGCCAATCTGACATTTGCAGCCTAGGGGAGCTAGTCAAAGCCAAATAGACTTACCCGAGTTAATCTGAAAACATACAGCCTCACCTGGAAGTCAAAACTGCTTTACCAAAACTTGTCTCAGATACCAGGAGCCCTGCCAATCTGGCTTTTGCAGTCTAGGGGTGCTAGTCAAAGCTAAATAGTCTCACCCGACTATTTAGTCTTAAAACATACACCCTCACCAGGAAGTCAAAACTGCTTCACCAAAACTTGTCTCAGATACCAGGAGCCCTGCCAATCTGGCTTTTGCAGCCTAGGGAAGCTAGTCAAAGCTAAATAGTTACGCGTCTATTTCATCTGAAAACATACAGCCTCACCTGGAAGTCAAAACTGCTTTGCCAAAACTTGACTCAGATACCAGGACCCCTGCCAATCTGGCATTTGCAGCCTAGGGGAGCTTGTCAAAGCCAAATAGTCTCACCCGACTTTTTAGTCTTAAAACAAACAGCCTCACCTGGACGTTAAAACTGCTTCACCAAAATATTTCTCAAATACCAGGAGTCCTGCCAATCTGGCTTTTGCAGCCTAGGGGAGCTAGTCAAAGCCAAATAGTCTCACCACACTATTTAATCTTAAAACATACAGCCTTACCTGGCCGTCAAAGCTGCTTTACCAAAATTTGACTCAGATACCAGGACCCCTGCCAATCTTGCTTTTGCAGCCTAGGGGAGCTAGTCAAAGAGAAATAGTCTCACCCGACTATTTAGTCTTAAAACATACAGCCTCACCTGGAAGTCAAAACTGCTTCACCAAAACTTGTCTCAGATACCAGGAGCCCTGCCAACTTGGCATTGCAGCCTCGGGGAGCAGGTCAAAGCCAAATAGTCTCACCACACTATATAATCTTAAAACATACAGCCTTACCTGGCCGTCAAAGCTGCTTTACCAAAATTTGACTCAGATACCAGGATCACTGCCAATCTGGCATTTGCAGCCTAGGGGAGCTAGTTAAAGCCAAATAGTCTCACCCGACTATTTAGTCTTGAAACATACAGCCTCACCAGGAAGTCAAATCTGCTTCACCAAAACTTGTCTCAGATACCAGGAGCCCTACTTATCTGGCATTTGCAGCCTAGGGGAGCTTGTCAAATCCAAATAGTCTCACCCGAGTTTATATGAAAACATACAGCCTCACCTGGAAGTCAAAACTGCTTTACCAAAACTTGTCTCAGATACCAGGAGCCCTGCCAAGATGGCATTTGCAGCCTAGGGGAGCTTGTCAAATCCAAATAGTCTCACCCGACTATTTAGTCTTAAAACATACAGCCTCACCTGGACGTCAAAACTGCTTCACCAAAATTTGTCTCAAATACCTGGAGTCCTGCCAATCTGGTTTTTGCAGCCTAGGGGAGCTAGTCAAAACCAAATAGTCTCCCCCGACTATTTAATCTTTAGACATACAGCCTTACCTGTCCGTTAAAACTGCTTTACCGAAACTTGACTTAGATACCAGGAACCCTGCCAATCTCGCATTTGCAGCCTAGGGGTACAAGTCAAAGCCAGATAGTCTTACCCGACTATTTAATCTTAAAACATAGTGCCCCGACTGGCTGCCAAAAAGGCATTATTTAAATTTTGTCTCAGATACCAGGAGCCCTGCCAATCTGGCATTTGCAGCCTAGGGGAACTAGCAAAAGCCAAATAGTCTCCCCCGACTATTTAATCTTTAGACATACAGCCTTACTTGTCCGTTAAAACTGCTTTACCGAAACTTGACTTAGATACCAGGAACCCTGCCAATCTCGCATTTGCAGCCTAGGGGTACAAGTCAAAGCCAAATAGTTTCACCCGACTATTTAATCTTATGATATACAGCCTTGCCTGTCCGTCTAACCTGCTTTACCAAAACTTGTCTAAGATACCAGGAGGCCTGCCAATCTGGCATTTACAGCCTAGGGGAGCACGTCAAAGCCAAAAAGTCTCAACCGACTTTCCAATCTTAAAACATACAGCATCACCTGTTCACCAAAACTTGTCTCAGGTTCCAGGAGCCCTGCCCATCTGGCACATACAGCCGAGGGGAGCAAGTCAAAGCCAAACAGTCGCAACCGACTGTTTCATCGTAAAACATACAGCCCCATCTGGCCGCCAAACCCGCTTTACCGAAAGTTGACTCAGATACCAGAAGCTCTGCAAATCTGGGACTTGCAGCATAGGGGAGCAAGTCAAAGCCAAACAGTCGCAACCGACTATTTCATCGTAACACATACTGCCGCATCTGGCCGCCAAAACTTCTTTGCCGGAACTTGAATCAGATACCAGGAGCCCTGCCAATCTGTCATTTGCAGCCTAGGGGAACAAGTCAAAGCCAAATAGTCTTACCCGATCATTTAATCTTAAAGCATAGTGCCCCGACTGGCTGCCAAATCGGCTTTATTAAAAACTTGTCTCAGATACCAGGAGCCCTGAGAATCTGGCATTTGCAGCCTAGGGGAACTAGCAAAAGGCAAATAGTCTCACCCGACTATTTAATCTTCAAATATGCAGCCTTACCTAACCGTAAAATCTGCACTACCAAAACTTGTCTCAGATACCATGAGGCCTGTCAATCTGGCATTTACAGCCTAGGGGAGCAAGTCAAAGCCAAATAGTCTTACCCGACTATTTAATCTTAAAATATAGAGCCCCGACTGGCTGCCAAAACGGCTTTATTAAAAACTTGTCTCAGATACCAGGAGCCCTTAGAATCTGGCATTTGCAGCTTAGGGGAACTAGCAAAAGCCAAATAGTCTCCCCCGACTATTTAATCTTTAGACATACAGCCTTACCTGTCCGTTAAATCTGCTTTACCGAAACTTGACTCAGATACCAGGAACCCTGCCAATCTCGCATTTGCAGCCTAGGGGTACAAGTCAAAGCCAAATATTTTCACCCGACTATTTAATCTTATAATATACAGCCTTGCCTGTCCGTCTAACCTGCTTTACCAAAACTTGTCTCAGATACCAGGAGGCCTGCCAATCTTTCATTTACAGCCTAGGGGAGCACGTCAAAGCCAAAATGTCTCAACCGACTTTCCAATCTTAAAACATACAGCAACACCTGTTCACCAAAACTGCTTTACCAAAACTTGTCTCAGGTTCCAGGAGCCCTGCCCATCTGGCACATACAGCCGAGGGGAGCACGTCAAAGCCAAAATGTCTCAACCGACTTTCCAATCTTAAAACATACAGCATCACCTGTTCACCAAAACTGCTTTACCAAAACTTGTCTCAGGTTCCAGGAGCCCTGCCCAACTGGCACATACAGCCGAGGGGAGCAAGTCAAAGCCAAACAGTCGCAACCGACTGTTTCATCGTAAAACATACAGCCCCATCTGGCCGCCAAACCCGCTTTACCGAAAGTTGACTCAGATACCAGAAGCTCTGTAAATCTGGGATTTGCAGCATAGGGGAGCAAGTCAAAGCCAAACAGTCGCAACCGATTATTTCATCGTAACACATACTGCCCCATCTGGCCGCCAAAACTGCTTTGCCGGAACTTGAATCAGATACAAGGAGCCCTGCCAATCTGTCATTTGCAGCCTAGGGGAACAAGTCAAAGCCAAATAGTCTTACCCGATTATTTAATCTTAAAACATAGTGCCCCGACTGGCTGCCAAAACGGCTTTATTAAAAACTTGTCTCAGATACCAGGAGCCCTGAGAATCTGGCATTTGCAGCCTAGGGGAACTAGCAAAAGCCAAATAGTCTCACCCGACTATTTAATCTTTAGACATGCAGCCTTACCTAACCGTAAAGTCTGCACTACCAAAACTTGTCTCAGATACCATGAGGCCTGTCAATCTGGCATTTACAGCCTAGGGGAGCAAGTCAAAGCCAAATAGTCTTACCCGACTATTTAATCTTAAAACATAGAGCCCCGACTGGCTGCCAAAACGGCTTTATTAAAAACTTGTCTCAGATACCAGGAGCCCTGAGAATCTGGCATTTGCAGCATAGGGGAACTAGCAAAAGCCAAATAGTCTCACCCGACTATTTAATCTTTAGACATACAGCCTTACCTGTCCGTTAAAACTGCTTTACCGAAACTTGACTCAGATACCAGAAGCCATGCCAATCTCGCATATGCAGCCTAGGGGAACAAGTCAAAGCCAGATAGTCTTACCCGACTATTTAATCTTAAAACATAGTGCCCCGACTGGCTGCCAAAACGGCATTATTAAAAACTTGTCTCAGATACCAGGAGCCCTGCCAATCTGGCATTTGCAGCCTAGGGGAACTAGCAAAAGCCAAATAGTCGCCCCCGACTATTTAATCTTTAGATATACAGCCTTACCTGTCCGTTAAAACTGCTTTACCGAAACTTGACTCAGATACCAGGAACCCTGCCAATCTCGCATTTGCAGCCTAGGGGTACAAGTCAAAGCCAAATAGTTTCACCCGACTATTTAATCTTATAATATACAGCCTTGCCTGTCCGTCTAACCTGCTTTACCAAAACTTGTCTCAAATACCAGGAGGCCTGCCAATCTGGCATTTACAGCCTAGGGGAGCACGTCAAAGCCAAAAAGTCTCAACCGACTTTCCAATCTTAAAACATACAGCATCACCTGTTCACCAAAACTTGTCTCAGGTTCCAGGAGCCCTGCCCATCTGGCACATTCAGCCGAGGGGAGCAAGTCAAAGCCAAACAGTCGCAACCGACTGTTTCATCGTAAAACATACAGCCCCATCTGGCCGCCAAACCCGCTTTACCGAAAGTTGACTCAGATACCAGAAGCTCTGCAAATCTGGGATTTGCAGCATAGGGGAGCAAGTCAAAGCCAAACAGTCGCAACCGACTATTTCATCGTAACACATACTGCCGCATCTGGCCGCCAAAACTGCTTTGCCGGAACTTGAAGCAGATACCAGGAGCCCTGCCAATCTGTCATTTGCAGCCTAGGGGAACAAGTCAAAGCCAAATAGTCTTACCCGATTATTTAATCTTAAAACATAGTGCCCCGACTGGCTGCCAAAACGGCTTTATTAAAAACTTGTCTCAGATACCAGGAGCCCTGAGAATCTGTCATTTGCAGCCTAGGGGAACAAGTCAAAGCCAAATAGTCTTACCCGATTATTTAATCTTAAAACATAGTGCCCCGACTGGCTGCCAAAACGGCTTTATTAAAAACTTGTCTCAGATACCAGGAGCCCTGAAAATCTGGCATTTGCAGCCTAGGGGAACTAGCAAAAGCCAAATAGTCTCACCCGACTATTTAATCTTCAAATATGCAGCCTTACCTAACCGTAAAATCTGCACTACCAAAACTTGTCTCAGATACCATGAGCCCTGCCAATCTGTCATTTGCAGCCTAGGGGAACAAGTCAAAGCCAGATAGTCTTACCGGACTATTTAATCTTAAAACATAGTGCCCCGACTGGCTGCCAAAGCGGCTTTATTAAAAATTTGTCTCAGATACCAGGAGCCCTGAGAATCTGGCATTTGCAGCTTAGGGGAACTAGCAAAAGCCAAATAGTCTCCCCCGACTATTTATTCTTTAGACATACAGCCTTACCTGTCCGTTAAAACTGCATTACCGAAACTTGACTCAGATACCAGGAACCCTGCCAATCTCGCATTTGCAGCATAGGGGAGCAAGTCAAAGCCAAACAGTCGCAACCGACTATTTCATCGTTACACATACTGCCCCATCTGGCCGCCAAAACTGCTTTGCCGGAACTTGAAGCAGATACCAGGAGGCCTGCCAATCTGTCATTTGAAGCCTAGGGGAACAAGTCAAAGCCAAATATTCTTACCCGATTATTTAATCTTAAAACATAGTGCCCCGACTGGCTGCCAAAACGGCTTTATTAAAAACTTGTCTCAGATACCAGGAGCCCTGAGAATCTGGCATTTGCAGCCTAGGGGAACTAGCAAAAGCCAAATAGTCTCACCCGACTATTTAATCTTCAAATATGCAGCCTTACCTAACCGTAAAATCTGCACTACCAAAACTTGTCTCAGATACCATGAGCCCTGCCAATCTGTCATTTGCAGCCTAGGGGAACAAGTCAAAGCCAGATAGTCTTACCCGACTATTTAATCTTAAAACATAGTGCCCCGACTGGGTGCCAAAACGGCATTATTAAAAACTTGTCTCAGATACCAGGAGCCCTGAGAATCTGGCATTTGCAGCTTAGGGAACTCAGCAAAAGCCAAATAGTCTCCCCCGACTATTTAATCTTTAGACATACAGCCTTACCTGTCCGTTAAAATTGCTTTACCGAAACTTGACTCAGATACCAGGAACCCTGCCAATCTCGCATTTGCAGCCTAGGGGAACAAGTCAAAGCCAAATAGTTTCACCCGACTATTTAATCTTCAAATATGCAGCCTTACCTAACCGTAATATCTGCACTACCAAAACTTGTCTCAGATACCATGAGGCCTGTCAATCTGGCATTTACAGCCTAGGGGAGCAAGTCAAAGCCAAATAGTCTTACCCGACTATTTAATCTTAAAACATAGAGCCCCGACTGGCTGCCAAAACGGCTTTATTAAAAACTTGTCTCAGGTACCAGGAGCCCTGAGAATCTGGCATTTGCAGCTTAGTGGAACTAGCAAAAGCCAAATAGTCTCCCCCGACTATTTAATCTTTAGACATACAGCCTTACCTGTCCATTAAAACTGCTTTACCGAAACTTGACTCAGATACCAGAAGCCCTGCCAATCTGTCATTTGCAGCCTAGGGAAACAAGTCAAAGCCAGATAGTCTTACCCGACTATTTAATCTTAAAACATAGTGCCCCGACTGGCCGCCAAAACGGCATTATTAAAAACTTGTCTCAGGTACCAGGAGCCCTGAGAATCTGGCATTTGCAGCTTAGTGGAACTAGCAAAAGCCAAATAGTCCCCCCCGACTATTTAATCTTTAGACATACAGCCTTACCTGTCCATTAAAACTGCTTTACCGAAACTTGACTCAGATACCAGAAGCCCTGCCAATCTGGCATTTACAGCCTAGGGGAGCAAGTCAAAGCCAAATAGTCTTACCCGACTATTTAATCTTAAAACATAGAGCCCCGACTGGCTGCCAAAACGGCTTTATTAAAAACTTGTCTCAGGTACCAGGAGCCCTGAGAATCTGGCATTTACAGCTTAGTGGAACTAGCAAAAGCCAAATAGTCTCCCCCGACTATTTAATCTTTAAACATACAGCCTTACCTGTCCATTAAAACTGCTTTACCGAAACTTGACTCAGATACCAGAAGCCCTGCCAATCTCGCATTTGCAGCCTAGGGAAACAAGTCAAAGCCAGATAGTCTTACCCGACTATTTAATCTTAAAACATAGTGCCCCGACTGGCCGCCAAAACGGCATTATTAAAAACTTGTCTCAGGTACCAGGAGCCCTGAGAATCTGGCATTTGCAGCTTAGTGGAACTAGCAAAAGCCAAATAGTCTCCCCCGACTATTTAATCTTTAGACATACAGCCTTACCTGTCCAATAAAACTGCTTTACCAAAACTTGTCTCAGATACCATGAGGCCTGTCAATCTGGCATTTATAGCCTAGGGGAACAAGTCAAAGCCAGATAGTCTTACCCGACTATTTAATCTTAAAACATAGTGCCCCGACTGGCTGCCAAAACGGCATTATTAAAAACTTGTCTCAGATACCAGGAGCCCTTAGAATCTGGCATTTGCAGCTTAGGGGAACTAGCAAAAGCCAAATAGTCTCCCCCGACTATTTAATCTTTAGACATACAGCCTTACCTGTCCATTAAAACTGCTTTACCGAAACTTGACTCAGATACCAGGAACCCTGCCAATCTCGCATTTGCAGCCTAGGGGTACAAGTCAAAGCCAAATAGTTTCACCCGACTATTTAATCTTATAATATACAGCCTTGCCTGTCCGTCTAAACTGCTTTACCAAGACTTGTCTCAGATACCAGGAGGCCTGCCAATCTGGCATTTAGAGCCTAGGGGAGCACGTCAAAGCCAAAAAGTCTCAACCGACTTTCCAATCTTAAAACATACAGCATCACCTGTTCGCCAAAACTGCTTTACCAAAACTTGTCTCAGATTCCAGGAGCCCTGCCCATCTGGCACATGCAGCCGAGGGGAGCAAGTCAAAGCCAAATAGTCTCAACCGACTTTCCAGTCTTAAAACATACAGCATCACCTGTTCGCCAAAACTGTTTTACCGAAACTTGACTCAGATACCAGAAGCCCTGCCAATCTCGCATTTCCAGCCTAGGGGCGCAAGTCAAAGCCAAACAGTCGCAACCGACTGTTCCATCGTAAAACATACAGCCCCATCTGGCCGCCGAACCCGCTTTACCGAAAGTCGACTCAGATTCCAGGAGCCCTGCCCATCTGGCACATGCAGCCTAGGGGAGCAAGTCGAAACTAAACAGTCGCGACCGACTATTCCATCGTAAAACATTCAGCCCCATCTGGCCGCCAAAACTGCTTTACCGAAACTTGACTCAGATACCACAAGCCCTGCCAATCTCATATTTGCTGCCTAGGGGAGCAGGTCAAAGCCATATAGACTCACCCCACTATTTAATTTTAAAAAATACAGTCTCACCTGGAAGTCAAAACTGCCTTACCAAAACAAAGCTAAATAGTCTCACCCGACTACTTAATCTTTAAACATACAGACTTACCTGGCCGTCAAACCGTTTTATTACCAAAACTTGTCTCAGATTCCAGGAGCCCTGCCCATCTGGCACAAGCCTAGGGGAGCAAGTCAAAGCCAAACAGTCGCAACCGACTGTTCCATCGTTAAACATACAGCCCCATCTGGCCGCAAAAACTGCTTTACCGAAACTTGACTCAGATACCACAAGCCCCGCCAATCTCATATTTGCTGCCTAGGGAAGCAAGTCAAAGCCATATAGACTCACCCGACTATTTAATCTTAAAAAATACAGTCTCACCTGGAAGTCAAAACTGCCTTACCAAAACTTGTCTCAGATACCAGGAGCCCTGCCAATCTGGCTTGTGCGGCCTTGGGGTGCGGCCTAGTCTCACCCGACTATTTAGTCCTTAAACATACAGCCTTACCTGGCCGTCAAAACTGGTTTACCAAAACTTGACTCAGATACCAGGAGCCCTGAAAATCTGGCATTTGCAGCCTAGGGGGAGAAAGTCAAAGCCAAATAGTCACAACTATTTAATTTCTAGACATACAGCCCTACCTGTCCGTTAAAACTGCTTTACCGAAACTTGACTCAGATACCAGGAGCCCTGCCAATCTGGCATTTGCAGCCTAGGGGGAGAAAGTCAAAGCCAAATAGTCTCACCCGACTATTTAGTCTTAAAACATACAGCCTTACCCGGAAGTCAAAACTGCTTTACCAAAACTTTCGTCAGAGAAGCCCTGCCAATCTGGCATTTGCAGCCTAGGGGAATAATTCAAAGCCATGTAGTCTCACCGGACTATTTAATCTTTAGACATACAGCCTCACCTGTCCGTCAAAACTGCTTTACCGAAACTTGACTCAGATACCAGGAGCCCTGAAAATCTGTCATGTGCAGCCAAGGGGAGCAAGTCAAAACCAAATAGTCTCACCCGACTATTTATTCCTAAAACATACAGTCTCACCTTGCCGTCGAAACTGATTTACCAAAAATTGTCTCAGATACCAGGAGCCCTGCCAATCTCGCACTTGCAGCCTAGGGGAACACGTCAAACCCAAATAGTTTCACCCGACTATTTAGTCTTAAAACATACAGCCTCACCTGGATGTCAAAACTGCTGTACCAAAACTTGTCTCAGATACCAGGAGCCCTGCCAATCTGGCATTTGCAGCCTAGGGGAGCAAGTCAAAGCCAAAACGGTCTCACCAGACTCTTCCATCTTCAAACATACAGCCCCATCTGGCCGCCAAAATTGCTTTACCAAAATTTGTCTAAGATGCCAGGAGCCCAGCCAATCGGACATGTGCAGCCTAGGGGAGCTAGTTAAAGCCAAATAGTCTCACCCGACTATTTAGTCTTAAAGCATACAGCCTCACCCGGAAGTCAAAACTGCCTTCCCAAACCTTGACTCAGATAACAAGAGCCCCGCCAATCTGACATTTGCAGCCTAGAGGAATAAGTCAAAGCCAAAACGGTTTCACCCGACAATTACATCTTAAAACATACAGCCTCACCTGGCCGTCAAATCTGCTTTACCAAAACTTGTCTCAGATACCAAGAGCCCTGCCAATCTGGGATTACAGCCTAGGGGAGTTTGTTAAAGCCAAATAGTCTCACCAGACTATTCCATATTAAAACATACAGTCTTACCTAGCCGTCAATACTGCTTTACCAAAATTTGTCTCAGATACCAGGGGCATTGCCAATCTGGCATTTTCAGCCTAGGGGAGCAGCGCAAAGCCAAATAGTCTCACCCGACTATTCAGTCTTAAAACATAAAGCCTCACCTTGAAGTTAAAACTGCTTAGCCAAAACATGACTGCAATACCACGAGCCCCGCGAATCTGACATTTGCAGCCTAGGGGAATAAGTAAAAGCCAAAACGGTCTCACCCGACAATTACATCTTAAAACATACAGCCCCATCTGGCCGACAAAATTGATTTACCAAAACTTGTCTCAGATACCAGGAGCCCTGCCAATCGGGCATGTGCAGCCTAGGGGAGCTAGTTAAAGCCAAATAGTGTCACCCGACTGTTAGGTCTTAAAACACACAGCCTCACCTGGAAGTCAAATCTGCTTTACCAAAACTTGTCTCAGATACCAGGAGCACGCCAATCTGGCATTTGCAGCCTAGAGGAACTAGTTAAAGCCAAATAGTCTCACCCGACTATTTATTCTGAAAACATAAAGCCAATCTGACATTTGCAGCTTAGGGGAATAAGTAAAAGCCAAAACGGTCTCACCCGACAATTTCATCTTAAAGCATACAACCCCATCTGGCCGCCAAAATTGCTTTACCAAAACTTGTCTCAGATGCCAGGAGCCCTGCCAATCGCGCATGTGCAGCCTAGGCTGGCTAGTTTGCAGCCTAGGGGAGCTAGTCAAAGCCAAACTGTCTCAAGCGACTTTTCCATCTTAATACATACAGCCCCATCTGGCCACCAAAATATCTTTAGCAAAACTTGTCTCAGATGCCAGGAGCCCTGCCAATCGGGCATGTGCAGACTTGGGGAGCTAGTTAAATCAAAATAGTCTCACCCAACTATTTAGTCTTAAAACATACAGCCTCACCTGGAAGTTAAAACTGCTTACCCAAAAATAAGATCAGATACCAGGAGCCCTGCCAATTTGACATTGCACCCTAGTGGAGCAGGTCAAAGCAAAATAGTCACACCCGACTATTTAGTCTTACAACATACAGCCTCACCTGGAAGTCAAAACTGCTTACCCAAAACTTGTCTCAGATACCAGGAGCCCTGCCAATCTGACATTTGCAGCCTAGGGGAGCAAGTCAAAGCCAAAACGGTCTCTCCATATTAAAACATATAGCCTCACCTGGCCGCCAAAATTGCTTTACCAAAATTTGTCTCAGATGCCAGAAGCCCTACCAATAGGGCATGTGCAGCCTAGGGGAGCTTGTTAAGGCCAAATAGTCTCACCCGACTATTTAGTCTGAAAACATACAGCCTCCCCTGAATGTCAAAACTGCTTACCCAAAACTTGTCTCAGATACCAGGAGCCCAGACAATCTGGCATTTGCAGCCTAGGGGAACAAAACAAAGCCAAACAGTCTCACCTGACTATTCCATCTTATAACATACAGCCCCATCTGGCCGCCAAAATTGCTTTACCAAAATTTGTCTCAGATGCCAGGAGCCCTGCCAACCTGGGATTGCAGCCTAGGGTAGCTAGTTAAAGCCAAAAAGTCTCACCCGTCTATTAAGTTTTAAAATATACAGCCTCACCTGGAAGTCAAAACAGCTTCACCAACACTTGTCTCAGATACCAGGAGCCCTGCCAATTTTGCATTGCAGCCTAGGGGAGCAGGTCATACTATTTAGTCTTAAAGTATACAGCCTCACCTGGAAATCAAAGCTGCTTACCCAAAACTTGTCTCAGATACCAGGAGCCCTGCCAATCTGGCATATGCAGCCTAGGGGAGCAAGTCAAAGCCAAACTGTCTCAAGCGACTTTTCCATCTTAATACATACAGCCCCATCTGGCCACCAAAATATCTTTAGCAAAACTTGTCTCAGATGCCAGGAGCCCTGCCAATCGGGCATGTGCAGCCTTGGGGAGCTAGTTAAATCAAAATAGTTTCACCCGACTATTTAGTCTTAAAACATACAGCCTCACCTGGAAGTTAAAACTGCTTACCCAAAAATAAGATCAGATACCAGGAGCCCTGCCAATTTTGCATTGCAGCCTAGGGGAGCAGGTCATACTATTTAGTCTTAAAACATACAGCCTCACCTGGAAATCAAAACTGCTTACCCAAAACTTGTCTCAGATACCAGGAGCCCTGTCAATCTGCCATTTGCCGCCAAGGGGAGCTAGTCAAAGCCAAATAGTCTCACCCGACTATTTAGTCTTAAAACATACAGCCCCATCTGGCCGCAAAAATTGACTTACCAAAATTTGTCTCAGATACCAGGAGCATTGCCAATCTGGCATTTGCAGCCCAGGGGAGCTAATTAAAGCCAAATAGTCTCACCCGATTATTTAGTCTTAAAACAAACAGCCTCACCTGGCCGACAAAACTGCTGCACCAAAACTTGTCTCAGATACCAGGAGACCTGCTAATTTGGCATTGCAACCTAGGAGAGCATGTGGAAGAAAAAAAGTCTCACCCGACTATTCAGTCTGAAAACATACAGCCTCACCTGGAAGTCAAAACTGCTTACCCAAAACTTGTCTCAGATACCAGGAGCCCAGACAATCTGGCATTTGCAGCCAAGGGGAACAAAACAAAGCCAAACAGTCTCACCCGACTATTCCATCTTAAAACATACAGCCACATCTGGCCGCCAAAATTGCTTTACCAAAATTTGTCTCAGATGCCAGGAGCCCTACCAATAGGGCATGTGCAGCCTAGGGGAGTTTGTTAAAGCCAAATAGTCTCACCCGACTAATTAGTCTTAAAACATACAGCCTCACCTGGATGTCAAAGCTGCTGTACCAAAATTTGTCTCAGATACCAGGAGCCCCGCCAATCTGACATTTGCAACCTAGGGGAGCACGTGGAAGCTAAATAGTCTCACCAGACTATTTAATCTTAAAACATACAGCCTCACCTGGAAGTTAACACTGCTTCACAAAAGTTGTCTCAGATACCAGCCTCACCTTGAAGACAAAACTGCTTAACCAAAACTTGACTGCGATACCACGAGCCCCGCCAATCTGACATTTGCAGCCTAGGGGAGTAAGTAAAAGCCAAAACGGTCTCACCCGACAATTACATCTTAAAACATACAGCCCCATATGGCCGCCAAATCTGCTTTACCAAAACTTGTCTCAGATACCAGGAGCCCTGCCAATCTGGCATTTGCAGCCTAGGGGAACAAAACAAAGCCAAACAGTCTCACCCGACTATTCCATCTTAAAACATACAGCCCCATCTGGCCGCCAAAATTGCTTTACCAAAACTTGTCTCAGATGCCAGGAGCCCTGCCAATCTGGCATGTGCAGCCTAGTGGAGCTTGTTAAAGCCAAATAGTCTCACCCGACTATTTACTCTTAAAACATACAGCCTCACCTGGAAGTCAAAACTGCTTCACCAAAACTTGTCTCAGATACCAGCCTCACCTGGAAGTTAAAACTGCTTCACCAAGATACCAGGAGACCTGCCAATTTGGCATTGCAACCTAGGGGAGCATGTGGAAGCCAAATAGTCTCACCAGACTATTTAATCTTAAAACATACAGCCTCACCTGGAAGTCAAAACTGCTTTCCCAAAACTTGTCTCAGATACCAGCCTCACCTGGAAGTTAAAACTGCTTCACCAAAACTTGTCTCAGATACCAGGAGAGCTGCCAATTTGGCATTGCAACCTAGGGGAGCTAGTTAAAGCCAAATAGTGTCACCCGACTGTTAGGTCTTAAAACACACAGCCTCACCTGGAAGTCAAATCTGCTTTACCAAAACTTGTCTCAGATACCAGGAGCCCTGCCAATCTGGCATTTGCAGCCTAGGGGAACAAAACAAAGCCAAACAGTCTCACCCGACTATTCCATCTTAAAACATACAGCCCCATCTGGCCGCCAAAATTGCTTTACCAAAACTTGTCTCAGATGCCAGGAGCCCTGCCAATCTGGCATGTGCAGCCTAGTGGAGCTAGTTAAAGCCAAATAGTCTCACCCGACTATTTAGTCTTAAAACATACAACCCCACCTGGATGTCAAAGCTGCTGTACCAAAATTTTTCTCAGATACCAGGAGCCCCGCCAATCTGACATTTGCAACCTAGGGGAGCACGTGGAAGCCAAATAGTCTCACCAGACTATTTAATCTTAAAACATACAGCCTCACCTGGAAGTCAAAACTACTTACCCAAAACTTGTCTTAGATACCAGGAGCCCAGACAATCTGGCATTTGCAGCCAAGGGGAACAAAACAAAGCCAAACAGTCTTACCCGACTATTCCATCTTAAAACATACAGCCTGGCCGCCAAAATAGCTTTACCAAAATTTGTCTCAGATGCCAGGAGCCCTACCAATAGGGCATGTGCAGCCTAGGGGAGCTTGTTAAAGCCAAATAGTCTCACCCGACTATTTAGTCTTTAAACATACAGCCTCACCTGGATGTCAAAGCTGCTGTACCAAAATTTGTCTCAGATACCAGGAGCCCCGCCAATCTGACATTTGCAGCCTAGGGGAGTAAGTAAAAGCCAAAACGGTCTCACCCGACAATTACATCTTAAAACATACAGCCCCATCTGGCCGCCAAAATTGCTTTACCAAAACTTGTCGCAGATGCCAGGAGCCCTGCCAATCTGGCATGTGCAGCCTAGGGGAGCTAGTTAAAGCCAAATAGTCTCACCCGAATATTTACTCTTAAAACATACAGCCCCACCTGGAAGTCAAAACTGCTTACCCAAAACTTGTCTCAGATACCAGGAGCCCTGCCAATCTGGCATTTGCAGCCTAGGGGAACAAATCAAAGCCAAACAGTCTCACCCGACTATTCCATCTTAAAACATACAGCCCCATCAGGCCGCCAAAATTGCTTTACCAAAATTTGTCTCAGATGCCAGGAGCCCTACCAATAGGGCATGTGCAGCCTAGGGGAGCTTGTTAAAGCCAATTAGCCTCACCCGACTATTAAGTCTGAAAACATACAGCCTCACCTGGAAGTCAAATCTGCTTACCCAAAACTTGTCTCAGATACCAGGAGCCCAGACAATCTGGCATTTGCAGCCTAGGGGAACAAAACAAAGCCAAACAGTCTCACCCGACTATTCCATCTTAAAACATACAGCCCCATCTGGCCGCCAAAATTGCTTTACCAAAACTTGTCTCAGATGCCAGGATCCCTGCCAATCGGGCATGCGCAGCCTTGGGGAGCTAGTTAAATCAAAATAGTCTCACCCGACTATTTAGTCTTAAAACATACAGCCTCACCTGGAAGTTAAAACTGCTTACCCAAAAATTGGCTCAGATACCAGGAGCCCTGCCTATCTGGAATTTGCAGCCTAGGGGAGCACGTCAAAGCCAAATGGGGTTACCCGACTATTTAGTCTGAAAGCATACAGCCTTACCTTGCCGTCAAAGCTGCTCTACCAAAACTTGTCTCAGATACCAGCCTCACCTGGAAGTTAAAACTGCTTACCCAAAGCTTGTCTCAGATACCAGGAGCCCTGCCAATCTGGCATTTGCAGCCTAGGGGAACAAATCAAAGCCAAACAGTCTCACCCGACTATTCCATCTTAAAACATACAGCCCCATCAGGCCGCCAAAATTGCTTTACCAAAATTTGTCTCAGATGCCAGGAGCCCTACCAATAGGGCATGTGCAGCCTAGGGGAGCTTGTTAAAGCCAATTAGCCTCACCCGACTATTAAGTCTGAAAACATACAGCCTCACCTGGAAGTCAAATCTGCTTACCCAAAACTTGTCTCAGATACCAGGAGCCCAGACAATCTGGCATTTGCAGCCTAGGGGAACAAAACAAAGCCAAACAGTCTCACCCGACTATTCCATCTTAACACATACAGCCCCATTTGGCCGCCAAAATTGCTTTACCAAAACTTGTCTCAGATGCCAGGATCCCTGCCAATCGGGCATGCGCAGCCTTGGGGAGCTAGTTAAATCAAAATAGTCTCACCCGACTATTTAGTCTTAAAACATACAGCCTCACCTGGAAGTTAAAACTGCTTACCCAAAAATTGGCTCAGATACCAGGAGCCCTGCCAATTTGACATTGCAGCCTAGGGGAGCAGGTCACAGCCAAATAGTCTCACCCGACTATTCCATCTTAAAACATACAGCCTCACCTGGAAGTCAAAACTGCTTCACCAAAACTTGTCTCAGATACCAGCCTCACCTGGAAGTTAAAACTGCTTACCCAAAGCTTGTCTCAGATACCAGGAGCCCTGCCAATCTGGCATTTGCAGCCTAGGGGAACAAATCAAAGCCAAACAGTCTCACCCGACTATTCCATCTTAAAACATACAGCCCCATCAGGCCGCCAAAATTGCTTTACCAAAATTTGTCTCAGATGCCAGGAGCCCTACCAATAGGGCATGTGCAGCCTAGGGGAGCTTGCTAAGGCCAAATAGTCTCACCCGACTATTTAGTCTTAAAACATACAGCCTCACCTGGATGTCAAAACTGCTGTACCAAAACTTGTCTCAGATACCAGGAGCCCCGCCAATCTGACATTTGCAGCCTAGGTGAATAAGTCAAAGCCAAACGGTCTCACCCGACAATTACATCTTAAAACATACAGCCCCATGTGGCCGCCAAAATTGCTTAACCAAAACTTGTCTCAGATGCCAGGAGCCCTGCCAATCGGGCATGTGCAGCCTTGGTGAGCTAGTTAAATCAAAATAGTCTCACCCGACTATTTAGTCTTAAAACATACAGCCTCACCTGGAAGTCAAAACTGCTTACCCAAAACTTGTCTCAGATACCAGGAGCCCTGCCAATCAGGCATTTGCAGCCTAGGGCAGCAGGTCAAAGCCAAATAGTCACACTTGATTATTTAGTCTTAAAACATACAGCCTTGCCTGGATGTCAAAACTGCTTTTTCAAAACGTGACTCAGATACCAGCACCCCCGCCAATTGGACATTTGCAACCTAGTGGAACAAATCATAGCCAAACAGTCTCACCCGACTTTTCCATCTTAAAACATACAGCCCTATCTGGCCGCAAAAATTGCTTTACAAAAATTTGTCTCAGATGCCAGGAGCCCTGCCAATCGGGCATGTGCAGCCTTGGTGAGCTAGTTAAAGCCAAATAGTCTCACCCAACTATGCAGTCTTAAAACATAAAGCCTCACCTTGAAGTCAAAACTGCTTACCCAAAACTTGTCTCAGATACCAGGAGCCCAGACAATCTGGCATTTGCAGCCTAGGGTAACAAAACAAAGCCAAACAGTCTCACCCGACTATTCCGTCTTAAAACATACAGCCCCATCTGGCCGCCAAAATTGCTTTACCGAAACTTGTCTCAGATGCCAGGAGCCCTGCCAATCTGGGATTGCAGCCTAGGGGAGCTAGTTAAAGCCAAATAGTCTCACCCGTCTATTAAGTTTTAAAACATACAGCCTTACCTGGCCGTCAAAACTGCTTAACCATAATTTATCGCAGACACCAGGAGCATTGAAAATCTGGCATTTGCAGGAATAAGTCAAAGCCAAAACGGTCTCACCCGACAATTAAATCTTAAAACATACAGCCCCATCTGGGCGCCAAAATTGCTTTACCAAAACTTGTCTCAGATACCAGGAGCCCAGACAATCTGGCATTTGCAGTCTAGGGGGAGAAAGTCAAAGCCAAATAGTCTCACCCGCCTATTTAGTCTTAAGGGTAGCTAGTTAAAGCCAAAAAGTCTCACCCGACTATTCAGTCTTAAAACATAAAGCCTTACTTGGAAGTCAAAACTGCTTAACATAAACTTGACTGCGATACCACGAGCCCCGCCAATCTGACATTTGCAGCCTAGGGGAATAAAGCCAAAACGGTCTCACCCGACAATTACATCTTAAAACATACAGCCCCATCTGGGCGCCAAAATTGCTTTACCAAAACTTGTCTCAGATACCAGGAGCCCAGACAATCTGGCATTTGCAGTCTAGGGTAACAAAACAAAGCCAAACAGTCTCACCCGACTATTCCGTCTTAAAACATACAGCCCCATCTGGCCGCCAAAATTGCTTTACCAAAATTTGTCTCAGATGCCAGGAGCCCTGCCAATCTGGGCTTGCAGCCTAGGGGAGCTAGCTAAAGCCAAAAAGTCTCACCCGTCTATTAAGTTTTAAAACATACAGCCTCACCTGGAAGTCAAAACAGCTTCACCAACACTTGTCTCAGATACCAGGAGCCCTGCCAATTTTGCATTGCAGCCTAGGGGAGCAGGTCATACTATTTAGTCTTAAAACATACAGCCTCACCTGGAAATCAAAACTGCTTAACCAAAACTTGTCTCAGATACCAGGAGCCCTGCCAATCTGGCATATGTAGCCTAGGGGAGCAAGTCAAAGCCAAACTGTCTCAAGCGACTTTTCCATCTTAATACATACAGCCCCATCTGGCCGCCAAAATTGCTTTACCGAAACTTGTCTCAGATGCCAGAAGCCCTGCTAATCTGGGATTGCAGCCTAGGGGAGCTAATTAAAGCCAAATAGTCTCACCCGTCTATTAAGTTTTAAAACATACAGCCTTACCTGGCCGTCAAAACTGCCTAACCATAATTTATCGCAGACACCAGGAGCATTGCCAATCTGGCATTTGCAGGAATAAGTCAAAGCCAAAACGGTCTCACCCGACAATTAAATCTTAAAACATACAGCCCCATCTGGCCGCCAAAATTGCTTTACCAAAACTTGTCTCAGATGCCAGGAGCCCTGCCAATCTGGCATTTGCAGCCTAGGGGGAGAAAGTCAAAGCCAAATAGTCTCACCCGACTATTTAGTCTTAAAACATACAGCCTTACCCGGAAGTCAAAACTGCTTTACCAAAACTTTTGTCAGAGAAGCCTTGCCAATCTGGCATTTGCAGCCTAGGGGAATAATTCAAAGCCATGTAGTCTCACCGGACTATTTAATCTTTAGACATACAGCCTCAACTGCTTTACCAAAACTTGTCTCAGATACCAGGAGCCCTGCCCATCTGGCACATGCAGCCGAGGGGCGCAAGTCAAAGCCAAACAGTCGCAACCGACTGTTCCATCGTAAAACATACAGCACCATCTGGCCACCAAACCCGCTTTACCGAAAGTTGACTCAGATACCAGAAGCTCTGCAAGTTTGGGATTTGCAGCCTATGGGAGCAAGTCAAAGCCAAACAGTCGCAATCGACTATTTCATCGTAACACATACTGCCCCAAATCTGCTTTGCCGGAACTTGAATCAGATACCAGGAGCCCTGCCAATCTGGCATTTGCAGCTTAGGGGAACAAGTCAAAGCCAAATAGTCTTACCCGATTATTTAATCTTAAAACATAGTGCCCCGACTGGCTGCCAAAACGGCTTTATTAAAAACTTGTCTCAGATACCAGGAGCCCTGAGAATCTGGCATTTGCAGCCTAGGGGAACTAGCAAAAGCCAAATAGTCTCACCCGACCATTTAATCTTCAAATATACAGCCTTACCTAACCGTAAAATCTGCATTACCAAAACTTGTCTCAGATACCATGAGGCCTGTCAATCTGGCATTTACAGCCTAGGGGCCCAAGTCAAAGCCAGGTAGTCTTACCCGACTATTTAATCTTAAAACATAGTGCCCCGACTGGCGACCAAAACGGCATTATTAAAAACTTGTCTCAGATACCAGGAGCCCTGCCAATCTGTCATTTGCAGCCTAGGGGAACTAGCAAAAGCCAAATAGTCTCCCCCGACTATTTAATCTTTAGACATACAGCCTTACCTGTCCGTTAAAACTGCTTTACCGAAACTTGACTCAGATACCAGGAACCCTGCCAATCTCGCATTTGCAGCCTAGGGGAACTAGCAAAAGCCAAATAGTCTCACCCGACTATTTAATCTTCAAATATACAGCCTTACCTAACCGTAAAATCTGCATTACCAAAACTTGTCTCAGATACCATGAGGCCTGTCAATCTGGCATTTACAGCCTAGGGGAGCAAGTCAAAGCCAAATAGTCTTACCCGACTATTTAATCTTAAAACATAGAGCCCCGACTGGCTGCCAAAACGGCTTTATGAAAAACTTGTCTCAGATACCAGGAGCCCTGCCAATCTGTCATTTGCAGCATAGGGGAACAAGCTAAAGCCAAATAGTCTCACCCGACTATTTAATCTTTAGACATACAGCCTTACCTGTCCGTTAAAACTGCTTTACCGAAACTTGACTCAGATACCAGAAGCCCTGCCAATCTCGCATTTGCAGCCTAGGGGCACAAGTCAAAGCCAGATAGTCTTACACGACTATTTAATCTTAAAACATAGTGCCCCGACTGGCTGTCAAAACGGCATTATTAAAAACTTGTCTCAGATACCAGGAGCCCTGCCAATCTGTCATTTGCAGCCTAGGGGAACTAGCAAAAGCCAAATAGTCTCCCCGACTATTTAATCTTTAGACATACAGCCTTACCTGTCCGTTAAAACTGCTTTACCGAAACTTGACTCAGATACCAGGAACCCTGCCAATCTCGCATTTGCAGCCTAGGGGTAGCAGTCAAAGCCAAATAGTTTCACCCGACTATTTAATCTTATAATATACAGCCTTGCCTGTCCGTCTAAACTGCTTTACCAAAACTTGTCTCAGATACCAGGAGGCCTGCCAATTTGGCATTTACAGCCTAGGGGAGCACGCCAAAGCCAAAAAGTCTCAACCGACTTTCCAATCTTAAAACATACAGCATCACCTCTTCACCAAAACTGCTTTACCAAAACTTGTCTCAGGTTCCAGGAGCCCTGCCCATCTGGCACATGCAGCCGAGGGGCGCAAGTCAAAGCCAAACAGTCGCAACCGACTGTTCCATCGTAAAACATACAGCCCCATCTGGCCGCCAAACCCGCTTTACCGAAAGTTGACTCAGATACCAGAAGCTCTGCAAATCTGGGATCTGCAGCCTATGGGAGCAAGTCAAAGCCAAACAGTCGCAATCGACTATTTCATCGTAACACATACTGCCCCATCTGACCGCCAAATCTGCTTTGCCGGAACTTGAATCAGGTACCAGGAGCCGTGCCAATCTGGCATTTGCAGCTTAGGGGAACAAGTCAAAGCCAAATAGTCTTACCCGATTATTTAATCTTAAAACATAGTGCCCCGACTGGCTGCCAAAACGGCTTTATTAAAAACTTGTCTCAGATACCAGGAGCCCTGCCAATCTGTCATTTGCAGCCTAGGGGAACTAGCAAAAGCCAAATAGTCTCACCCGACTATTTAATCTTCAAATATGCAGCCTTACCTAACCGTAAAATCTGCACTACCAAAACTTGTCTCAGATACCCTGAGGCCTGTCAATCTGGCATTTACAGCCTAGGGGAGCAAGTCAAAGCCAAATAGTCTTACCCGACTATTTAATCTTTAGACATACAGCCTTACCTGTCCGTTAAAACTGCTTTATCGAAACTTGACTCAGATACCAGGAACCCTGCCAATCTCGCATTTGCAGCCTAGGGGTACAAGTCAAAGCCAAATAGTTTCACCCGACTATTTAATCTTATAATATACAGCCTTGCCTGTCCGTCTAACCTGCTTTACCAAAACTTGTCTCAGATACCAGGAGGCCTGCCAATCTGGCATTTACAGCCTAGGGAAGCACGTCAAAGCCAAAAAGTCTCAACCGACTTTCCAATCTTAAAACATTCAGCATCACCTGTTCACCAAAACTGCTTTACCAAAACTTGTCTCAGGTTCCAGGAGCCCTGCCCATCTGGCACATACAGCCGAGGGGAGCAAGTCAAAGCCAAACAGTCGCAACCGACTATTTCATCGTAACACATACTGCCCCATCTGGCCGCCAAAACTGCTTTGCCGGAACTTGAATTACATACCAGGAGCTCTGCCAATCTGTCATTTGCAGCCTAGGGGAACAAGTCAAAGCCAAATAGTCTTACCCGATTATTTAATCTTAAAACATAGTGCCCCGACTGGCTGTCAAAACGGCATTATTAAAAACTTGTCTCAGATACCAGGAGCCCTGCCAATCTGGCTTTTGCAGCCTAGGGGAGCGAGTCAAAGCCAAATTGTCTCATCCGACTATTTAGTCTGAAAACATACAGCCTCACCTGGAAGGCAAAACTGCTATACAAAAACTCTTCTCGGAAACCAGGAGCCCTATCAATTTGGCATTGCAGCCTAGGGGAGCAGGTCAAAGCCAACTAGTCTCATCCGACTATTTAGTCTTAAAACATACAGCCTCACCTGGACGCCAAAACTGCTTTACCAAAATTTGTCTCAGATACCAGGACCCCTGCCAATCTGGCTTTTGCAGCCTAGGGGAGTTAGTCAAAGCCAACTAGTCTCACACGTATATTTAGTCTTGAAACATACAGCCTCACCTGGAAGTCAAAACTGATTCACCAAAACTTGTCTCAGATACCAGAAGCCCTGCCAATCTGGCATTTTCAGCCTAGGGAAGCTAGTCAAGGCCAAATAGTCTCACCCGACTTTTTAATCTGGAAGCATACAGGCTCACCTGGAACTCAAAACTGCTTTGCCAAAACCTGACTTGATACCAGAAGCCCTGCCAATCTGGCATTTACAGACTAGGGGACCTCGTCAAAGCCAAATTGTCTCACCCGACTATTCCATCTTAAAACATACAACCTCACCTGGACGTCAAAACTTCTTTACCAAAATTTGTTTTAGATGCCAGGAGCCCTGCCAATCTGGCTTTTGCAGCCTAGGGGAGCTTGTCAAAGCCAAATAGTCTCACCCGACTATGTAGTCTTTAAACATACAGCCTCACCTGGAAGTCAAAACTGCTTCACCAAAACTTGTTTCAGGTACCAGGAGCCCCGCCAATCTGGCTTTTGCAGGCTAGGGGAGCTAGTCAAAGCCAACTAGTCTCACCCGACTATTTAGTCTTGAAACATACAGCCCCATCTGGCCGCCAAAATTGATTTAGCAAAAGTTGTTTCAGATACCAGGAGCCCTGCCAATCTGGCTTTTGCAGCCTAGGGGAACTAGTCAAAGCCAAATAGTCTCACCCGACTTTTCCACCTTAAAACATACAGCCTCACCTGGAAGTCAAAACTGCTTCACCAAAACTTGTCTCAGATACCAGGAGCCCTGCCAAACTGGCTTTTGCAGCCTAGGCGAGCTAGTCCAAGCCAAATTGTCTCATCCGACTATTTAGTCTGAAAACATACAGCCTCACCTGGAAGGCAAAACTGCTTTACAAAAACTCTTCTCAGAATCCAGGAGCCCTATCAATTTGGCATTGCAGCCTAGGGGAGCAGGTCAAAGCCAACTAGTCTCACCCGACTATTTAGTCTTAAAACATACAGCCTTACCTGGCCGTCAAAACTGCTTTACCAAGACTTGACTCAGATAACAGGACCCCTGCCAATCTGGCATTTGCAGCCTAGGGAAGCTAGTCAAAGCCAAAAAGTCTCACCCGACAATTCCATCTTAAAACATACAGCCTCACCTGGCCGTCAAAACTGCTTTACTAAAATTTGTCTCAGATACCAGGAGCCCTGCCAATCTGGCTTTTACAGCCTAGGGGAGTTAGTCAAAGCCAACTAGTCTCACACGAATATTTAGCCTTGAAACATACAGCCTCACCTGGAAGTCAAACTGCTTTACCAGAATTTGACTCAGATACCAGGAGCCCTGCCAATCTGGCTTTTGCAGCCTAGGGGAGCTAGTCAAAGCCAAAAAGTCTCACCCGACTTTTCCATTTTAAAACATACAGCCCCATCTGGCCGCCAAAATTGCTTTAACAAAACTTGTCTCATATACCAGGAGCCCTGCCAAACTGGCTTTTGCAGCCATGGGGAGCTAGTCAAAGCCAAATAGTCTCACCCGACTATTTAGTCTTAAAACATAATGCCTCACCTGGAAGTCAAAGCTGCGTCACCAAAACTTGTCTCAGATACCAGGAGCCCTGCCAATCTGGCTTTTACAGACTCGGGGAGCTAGTCAAAGCCAAATTGTCTCACCCGACTATTTAGTCTGAAAACATACAGTTTCACCTGGAAAGCAAAACTGCTTTACAAAAAGTTGTCTCAGATACCAGGAGCCCTGCCAAACTGGCTTTTGCAGCCTAGGGGAAGTCAAAGCTGCGTCACCAAGACTTGTCTCAGATACCAGGAGCCCTGCCAATCTGGCTTTTGCAGCCTAGGGGAGCTAGTCAAAGCCAAATTGTCTCACCCGACTTTTTAGTCTGAAAACATACAGCCTCACCTGGAAGGCAAAACTGCTTTACAAAAACTCTTCTCAGAAACCAGGAGCCCTATTAATTTGGCATTGCAGTCTAGGGGAGCTGGTCAAAGCCAACTAGTCTCACCCATTTATTTAGTCTTAAAACATACAGCCTTACCTGGCCGTCAAAACTGCTTTACCAAGACTTGACTCAGATACCAGGAGCCCTGAAAATCTGGCTTTTACAGCCTAGGGGAGTTAGTCAAAGCCAACTAGTCTCACACGAATATTTAGTCTTGAAACATACAACCTCACCTGGAAGTCAAACTGCTTTACCAAAATTTGACTCAGATACCAGCACCCCTGCCAATCTTGCTTTTGCAGCCTAGGGGACCTCGTCAAGGCCAAATTGTCTCACCCGACTATTCCATCTTAAAACATCACAGCCTCACCTGGAAAGTCAAAACTGCTTTTAAAAAAACTCTTCTCAAGTCAAAACTGCTTAAATTTCCTCAGATACCAGGAGCCCTATCAATTTGGCATTTGCAGCCTAGGGGAGCAAGTCAAAGCCAACTAGTCTCACCCGACTATTTAGTCTTAAAACATACAGCCTTACCTGGCCGTCAAAACTGCTTTACCAAGACTTGACTCAGATACCAGGACCCCTGCCAATCTGGCATTTGCAGCCTAGGGAAGCTAGTCAAAGCCAAATAGTCTCACCCGACTTTTCCACCTTAAAACATACAGCCTCACCTGGAAGTCAAAACTGCTTCACCAAAACTTGTCTCAGATACCAGGAGCCCCTGCCAATCTGGCTTTTGCAGGCTAGGGGAGCTAGTCAAAGCCAAATAGTCTCACCCGACAATTCCATCTAAAAACATACAGCCTCACCTGGAAGTCAAAACTGCTTTACAAAAACTTGACTCAGATACCAGGAGCCCCTGCCAATCTGGCTTTTGCAGCCTAGGGGAGCTAGTCAAAGCCAAATAGTCTCACCCGATTATTTTTAAAAAAAAAAAGGGAAAAAGGTAAAGCAATCAGTCTCACCCGTTTTTGCCATCTTAAAACATACAGCCCCATCTGGCCAGCCAAAATTGATTTAGCAAAACTTGTTTCAGATACCAGGAGCCCTGCCAATCTGGCTTTTGCAGCCTAGGGGAACTAGTCAAAGCCAAATAGTCTCACCCGACTTTTCCACCTTAAAACATACAGCCTCACCTGGAAGTCAAAACTGCTTCACCAAAACTTGTCTCAGATACCAGGAGCCCTGCCAAACTGGCTTTTGCAGCCTAGGGGAGCTAGTCAAAGCCAAATAGTCTCACCCGACTATTTAGTCTTAAAACATACAGCCTCACCTGGAAGTCAAAGCTGCGTCACCAAAACTTGTCTCAGATACCAGGAGCCCTGCCAATCTGGCTTTTGCAGCCTAGGGGAGCTAGTCAAAGCCAAATTGTCTCACCCGACTATTTAGTCTGAAAACATACAGCCTCACCTGGAAGGCAAAACTGCTTTACAAAAACTCTTCTCAGAAACCAGGAGCCCTATCAATTTGGCATTGCAGCCTAGGGGAGCAGGTCAAAGCCAACTAGTCTCACCCGACTATTTAGTCTTAAAACATACAGCCTTACCTGGCCGTCAAAACTGCTTTACCAAGACTTGACTCAGATACCAGGACCCCTGCCAATCTGGCATTTGCAGCCTAGCTGAGCTAGTCAAAGCCAAATAGTCTCACCCGACATTTCCATTTTAAAACATACAGCCTCACCTGGAAGTCAAAACTGCTTCACCAAAACTTGTCTCTGATACCAGGAGCCCCGCCAATCTGGCTTTTGCAGCCTAGGGGAGTTAGTCAAAGCCAACTAGTTTCACACGAATATTTAGTCTTAAAACATACAGCCTCACCTGGAAGTCAAACTGCTTTACCAGAATTTGACTCAGATACCAGGAGCCCTGCCAATGTGGCTTTTGCAGCCTAGGGGAGTTAGTCAAAACCAAATAGTCTCACCCGAATGATTAGTCCTAAAACATACAGGGGAAGAAGTCAAAGCCAATCAGTCTCACCCGGCTTTTGCATTTTAAAACATACAGCCCCACCTGACCGCCAAAATTGCTTTAGCAAAACTTGTCTCAGATACCAGGAGCCCTGCAAATCTGGCTTTTGCAGCCTAGGGGAGCTAGTCAAAGCCAACTAGTCTCACCCGACAATTCCATCTAGAAACATACAGCCTCACCTGGAAGTCAAAATTGGTTTACCAAAATTTGACTCAGATACCAGCACCCCTGCCAATCTTGCTTTTGCAGCCTTGGGGAGCTAGTCAAAGCCCAAAAGGCTCACCCGACTTTTCCATCTTAAAACATACAGCCCCATCTGGCCGCCAAAATTGATTTAGCAAAACTTGTTTCAGATACCAGGAGCCCTGCAAATCTGGCTTTTGCAGCCTAGGGGAGCTAGTCAAATAGTCTCACCCGACTATTTAGTCTTAAAACATTCAGCCTCACCTGGAAGTCAAAACTGCTTCACCAAAACTTTTCTCAGATACCAGAAGCCCTGAAAATCTGGCATTTGCAGCCTAGGGGGAGCTGGTCAAAGCCAAATAGTCTCCCCCGACTATTTAGTCTTAAAACATACAGCCTCACCTGGAAGTCAAAGCTGCGTCACCAAAACTTGTCTCAGATACCAGGACCCCTGCCAATCTGGCATTTGCAGCCTAGGGGAGCTAGTCAAAGCCAAATAGTCTCACCCGACATTTCCATTTTAAAACATACAGCCTCACCTGGAAGTCAAAACTGCTTCACCAAAACTTGTCTCTGATACCAGGAGCCCCGCCAATCTGGCTTTTGCAGCCTAGGGGAGTTAGTCAAAGCCAACTAGTCTCACACGAATATTTAGTCTTAAAACATACAGCCTCACCTGGACGTCAAAACTGCTTTACCAAAATTTGTTTCAGATACCAGGAGCCCTGCCAATCTGGCTTTTGCAGCCTAGGGGAACTAGTCAAAGCCAAATAGTCTCACCCGACTTTTCAACCTTAAAACAAACAGCCTCACCTGGAAGTCAAAACTGCTTTGCCAAAACCTGACTTGATACCAGAAGCCCTGCCAATCTCGCTTTTACAGACTAGCGGACCTAGTCAAAGCCAAATAGTCTCACCCGACTATTTAGTCTTAAAACATACAACCTCACCTGGACGTCAAAACTGCATTACCAAAATTTGTTTCAGATGCCTGGAGCCCTGCCAATCTGGCTTTTGCAGCCTAGGGGAGCTTGTCAAAGCCAAATAGTCTCATCCGACTATTTAGCCTGAAAACATACAGCCTCACCTGGAAGGAAAAACTGCTTCACCAAAACTTGTCTCAGATACCAGGAGCCCTGCCAAACTGGCTTTTGCAGCCTAGGGGAGCTAGTCAAAGCCAAATAGTCTCACCCGACTATTTAGTCTTAAAACATACAGCCTCACCTGGAAGTCAAAGCTGCGTCACCAAAGCCCTGCCAATCTGGCTTTTGCAGCCTAGGGGAGCTAGTCAATGCCAAATTGTCTCATCCGACTATTTAGCCTGAAAACATACAGCCTCACCTGGAAGGCAAAACTGCTTTACAAAAATTCTTCTCAGATACCAGGAGCCCTGTCAATTTGGAATTGCAGCCTAGGGGAGCTAGTCAATGCCAAATTGTCTCATCCGACTATTTAGCCTGAAAACATACAGCCTCACCTGGAAGGCAAAACTGCTTTTCAAAAACTCTTCTCAGATACCAGGAGCCCTGTCAATCTGGCATTTGCAGCCTAGGGGAGCTAGTCAAAGCCAAATAGTCTCACCCGACATTTCCATTTTAAAACATACAGCCTCACCTGGAAGTCAAAACTGCTTTACCAAAACTTGTCTCTGATACCAGGAGCCCCGCCAATCTGGGTTTTGCAGCCTAGGGGAGTTAGTCAAAGCCAACTAGTCTCACACGAATATTTAGTCTTAAAACATACAGCCTCACCTGGACGTCAAAACTGCTTTACCAAAATTTGTTTCAGATGCCAGGAGCCCTGCCAATCTGGCTTTTGCAGCCTAGGGGAGCTAGTCAAAGCCAAATAGTCTCACCCGACATTTCCATTTTAAAACATACAGCCTCACCTGGAAGTCAAAACTGCTTCACCAAAACTTGTCTCTGATACCAGGAGCCCCGCCAATCTGGCTTTTGCAGCCTAGGGGAGTTAGTCAAAGCCAACTAGTCTCACACGAATATTTAGTCTTAAAACATACAGCCTCACCTGGACGTCAAAACTGCTTTAGCAAAACTTGTCTCAGATACCAGGAGCCCTGCAAATCTGGCTTTTGCAGCCCAGGGGAGCTAGTCAAAGCCAAATAGTCTCACCCGACTTTTCCATCTTAAAACATACAGCCTCACCTGGAAGTCAAAACTGATTCACCAAAACTTGTCTCAGATACCAGAAGCCCTGCCAATCTGGCATTTTCAGCCTAGGGAAGCTAGTCAAGGCCAAATAGTCTCACCCGACTTTTTAATCTGAAAGCATACAGGCTCACCTGGAAGTCAAAACTGCTTTGCCAAAACCTGACTTGATACCAGAAGCCCTGCCAATCTGGCTTTTGCAGCCTAGGGGACCTTGTCAAAGCCAAATTGTCTCACCCGACTATTCCATCTTAAAACATACAACCTCACCTGGACGTCAAAACTGCTTTACCAAAATTTGTTTCAGATGCCAGGAGCCCTGCAAATCTGGCTTTTGCAGCCTAGGGGAGCTTGTCAAAGCCAAATAGTCTCACCCGACTATGTAGTCTTAAAACATACAGCCTCACCTGGAAGTCAAAACTGCTTCACCAAAACTTGTCTCAGATACCAGAAGCCCCGCCAATCTGGCTTTTGCAGGCTCGGGGAGCCAGTCAAAGCCAACTAGTCTCACCCGACAATTCCATCTAGAAACATACAGCCTCACCTGGAAGTCAAAATTGGTTTACCAAAATTTGACTCAGACCAGCACCCCTGCCAATCTTGCTTTTGCAGCCTTGGGGAGCTAGTCAAAGCCCAAAAGGCTCACCCGACTTTTCCATCTTAAAACATACAGCCCCATCTGGCCACCAAAATTGATTTAGCAAAACTTGTTTCAGATACCAGGAGCCCTGCCAATCTGGCTTTTGCAGCCTAGGGGAACTAGCCAAAGCCAAATAGTCTCACCCGACTTTTCCACCTTAAAACATATAGCCTCACCTGGAAGTCAAAACTGCTTCACCAAAACTTGTCTCAGATACCAGGAGCCCTGCCAAACTGGCTTTTGCAGCCTAGGGGAGCTAGTCAAAGCCAAATAGTCTCACCCGACTATTTAGTCTTAAAACATACAGCCTCACCTGGAAGGCAAAACTGCTTTACAAAAACTCTTCTCAGAAACCAGGAGCCCTATCAATTTGGCATTGCAGCCTAGGGGAGCAGGTCAAAGCCAACTAGTCTCACCCGACTATTTAGTCTTAAAACATACAGCCTCACCTGGAAGTCAAAGCTGCGTCACCAAAACTTGTCTCAGATACCAGGAGCCCTGCCAATCTGGCTTTTGCAGCCTAGGGGAACTAGCCAAAGCCAAATAGTCTCACCCGACTTTTCCACCTTAAAACATATAGCCTCACCTGGAAGTCAAAACTGCTTTACAAAAACTCTTCTCAGAAACCAGGAGCCCTGCCAATCTGGCTTTTGCAGCCTAGGGGAGCTAGTCAAAGCCAAATAGTCTCACCCGACTATTTAGTCTTAAAACATACAGCCTCACCTGGAAGTCAAAGCTGCGTCACCAAAACTTGTCTCAGATACCAGGAGCCCTGCCAATCTGGCTTTTGCAGCCTAGGGGAGCTAGCCAAAGCCAAATAGTCTCACCCGACTTTTCCACCTTAAAACATATAGCCTCACCTGGAAGTCAAAACTGCTTCACCAAAACTTGTCTCAGATACCAGGAGCCCTGCCAAACTGGCTTTTGCAGCCTAGGGGGCTAGTCAAAGCCAAATAGTCTCACCCGACTATTTAGTCTTAAAACATACAGCCTCACCTGGAAGTCAAAGCTGCGTCACCAAAACTTGTCTCAGATACCAGGAGCCCTGCCAATCTGGCTTTTGCAGCCTAGGGGAGCTAGTCAAAGCCAAATAGTCTCACCCGACTATTTAGTCTTAAAACATACAGCCTTACCTGGCCGTCAAAACTGCTTTACCAAGACTTGACTCAGATACCAGGACCCCTGCCAATCTGGCATTTGCAGCCTAGCTGAGCTAGTCAAAGCCAAATAGTCTCACCCGACATTTCCATTTTAAAACATACAGCCTCACCTGGAAGTCAAAACTGCTTCACCAAAACTTGTCTCTGATACCAGGAGCCCTGCCAAACTGGCTTTTGCAGCCTAGGGGAGTTAGTCAAAGCCAACTAGTCTCACACGAATATTTAGTCTTAAAACATACAGCCTCACCTGGAAGTCAAACTGCTTTACCAGAATTTGACTCAGATACCAGGAGCCCTGCCAATGTGGCTTTTGCAGCCTAGGGGAGTTAGTCAAAACCAAATAGTCTCACCCGAATGATTAGTCCTAAAACATACAGGGGAAGAAGTCAAAGCCAATCAGTCTCACCCGGCTTTTGCATTTTAAAACATACAGCCCCACCTGGCCGCCAAAATTGCTCTAGCAAAACTTGTCTCAGATACCAGGAGCCCTGCAAATCTGGCTTTTGCAGCCTAGGGGAGCTAGTCAAAGCCAACTAGTCTCACCCGACAATTCCATCTAGAAACATACAGCCTCACCTGGAAGTCAAAATTGGTTTACCAAAATTTGACTCAGATACCAGCACCCCTGCCAATCTTGCTTTTGCAGCCTTGGGGAGCTAGTCAAAGCCCAAAAGGCTCACCCGACTTTTCCATCTTAAAACATACAGCCCCATCTGGCCGCCAAAATTGATTTAGCAAAACTTGTTTCAGATACCAGGAGCCCTGCAAATCTGGCTTTTGCAGCCTAGGGGAGCTAGTCAAATAGTCTCACCCGACTATTTAGTCTTAAAACATTCAGCCTCACCTGGAAGTCAAAACTGCTTCACCAAAACTTTTCTCAGATACCAGAAGCCCTGCCAATCTGGCATTTGCAGCCTAGGGAAGCTGGTCAAAGCCAAATAGTCTCACCCGACTATTTAGTCTTAAAACATACAGCCTCACCTGGAAGTCAAAGCTGCGTCACCAAAACTTGTCTCAGATACCAGGACCCCTGCCAATCTGGCATTTGCAGCCTAGGGGAGCTAGTCAAAGCCAAATAGTCTCACCCGACATTTCCATTTTAAAACATACAGCCTCACCTGGAAGTCAAAACTGCTTCACCAAAACTTGTCTCTGATACCAGGAGCCCCGCCAATCTGGCTTTTGCAGCCTAGGGGAGTTAGTCAAAGCCAACTAGTCTCACACGAATATTTAGTCTTAAAACATACAGCCTCACCTGGACGTCAAAACTGCTTTACCAAAATTTGTTTCAGATACCAGGAGCCCTGCCAATCTGGCTTTTGCAGCCTAGGGGAACTAGTCAAAGCCAAATAGTCTCACCCGACTTTTCAACCTTAAAACAAACAGCCTCACCTGGAAGTCAAAACTGCTTTGCCAAAACCTGACTTGATACCAGAAGCCCTGCCAATCTCGCTTTTACAGACTAGCGGACCTAGTCAAAGCCAAATAGTCTCACCCGACTATTTAGTCTTAAAACATACAACCTCACCTGGACGTCAAAACTGCATTACCAAAATTTGTTTCAGATGCCTGGAGCCCTGCCAATCTGGGTTTTGCAGCCTAGGGGAGCTTGTCAAAGCCAAATAGTCTCATCCGACTATTTAGCCTGAAAACATACAGCCTCACCTGGAAGGCAAAACTGCTTCACCAAAACTTGTCTCAGATACCAGGAGCCCTGCCAAACTGGCTTTTGCAGCCTAGGGGAGCTAGTCAAAGCCAAATAGTCTCACCCGACTATTTAGTCTTAAAACATACAGCCTCACCTGGAAGTCAAAGCTGCGTCACCAAAGCCCTGCCAATCTGGCTTTTGCAGCCTAGGGGAGCTAGTCAATGCCAAATTGTCTCATCCGACTATTTAGCCTGAAAACATACAGCCTCACCTGGAAGGCAAAACTGCTTTACAAAAATTCTTCTCAGATACCAGGAGCCCTGTCAATTTGGAATTGCAGCCTAGGGGAGCTAGTCAATGCCAAATTGTCTCATCCGACTATTTAGCCTGAAAACATACAGCCTCACCTGGAAGGCAAAACTGCTTTTCAAAAACTCTTCTCAGATACCAGGAGCCCTGTCAATCTGGCATTTGCAGCCTAGGGGAGCTAGTCAAAGCCAAATAGTCTCACCCGACATTTCCATTTTAAAACATACAGCCTCACCTGGAAGTCAAAACTGCTTCACCAAAACTTGTCTCTGATACCAGGAGCCCCGCCAATCTGGGTTTTGCAGCCTAGGGGAGTTAGTCAAAGCCAACTAGTCTCACACGAATATTTAGTCTTAAAACATACAACCTCACCTGGACGTCAAAACTGCTTTACCAAAATTTGTTTCAGATGCCAGGAGCCCTGCCAATCTGGCTTTTGCAGCCTAGGGGGAGCTAGTCAAAGCCAAATAGTCTCACCCGACATTTCCATTTTAAAACATACAGCCTCACCTGGAAGTCAAAACTGCTTCACCAAAACTTGTCTCTGATACCAGGAGCCCCGCCAATCTGGCTTTTGCAGCCTAGGGGAGTTAGTCAAAGCCAACTAGTCTCACACGAATATTTAGTCTTAAAACATACAGCCTCACCTGGACGTCAAAACTGCTTTAGCAAAACTTGTCTCAGATACCAGGAGCCCTGCAAATCTGGCTTTTGCAGCCCAGGGGAGCTAGTCAAAGCCAAATAGTCTCACCCGACTTTTCCATCTTAAAACATACAGCCTCACCTGGAAGTCAAAACTGCTTTGCCAAAACCTGACTTGATACCAGAAGCCCTGCCAATCTGGCATTTACAGACTAGGGGACCTTGTCAAAGCCAAATTGTCTCACCCGACTATTCCATCTTAAAACATACAACCTCACCTGGACGTCAAAACTGCTTTACCAAAATTTGTTTCAGATGCCAGGAGCCCTGCCAATCTGGCTTTTGCAGCCTAGGGGAGCTAGTCAAAGCCAAATTGTCTCACCCGACTATGTAGTCTTAAAACATACAGCCTCACCTGGAAGTCAAAACTGCTTCACCAAAACTTGTCTCAGATACCAGGAGCCCCGCCAATCTGGCTTTTGCAGGCTAGGGGAGCTAGTCAAAGCCAACTAGTCTCACCCGACTATTTAGTCTTGAAACATACAGCATCACCTGGAAGTCAAAGCTGCGTCACCAAAACTTGTCTCAGATACCAGGAGCCCTGCCAATCTGGCTTTTGCAGCCTAGGGGAGCTAGTCAAAGCCAAATTGTCTCATCCGACTATTTAGTCTGAAAACATACAGCCTCACCTGGAAGGCAAAACTGCTTTACAAAAACTCTTCTCAGAAACCAGGAGCCCTATCAATTTGGCATTGCAGCCTAGGGGAGCAGGTCAAAGCCAACTAGTCTCACCCGACTATTTAGTCTTAAAACATACAGCCTCACCTGGACGTCAAAACTGCTTTAGCAAAACTTGTCTCAGATACCAGGAGCCCTGCAAATCTGGCTTTTGCAGCCCAGGGGAGCTTGTCAAAGCCAAATAGTCTCACCCGACTTTTCCATCTTAAAACATACAGCCTCACCTGGAAGTCAAAACTGCTTCACCAAAACTTGTCTCTGATACCAGGAGCCCCGCCAATCTGGCTTTTGCAGCCTAGGGGAGTTAGTCAAAGCCAACTAGTCTCACACGAATATTTAGTCTTAAAATATACAGCCTCACCTGGAAGTCAAACTGCTTTACCAGAATTTGACTCAGATACCAGGAGCCCTGCCAATGTGGCTTTTGCAGCCCAGGGGAGTTAGTCAAAACCAAATAGTCTCACCCGAATGATTAGTCCTAAAACATACAGGGGAAGAAGTCAAAGCCAATCAGTCTCACCCGGCTTTTGCATTTTAAAACATACAGCCCCACCTGGCCGCCAAAATTGCTCTAGCAAAACTTGTCTCAGATACCAGGAGCCCTGCAAATCTGGCTTTTGCAGCCTAGGGGAGCTAGTCAAAGCCAACTAGTCTCACCCGACAATTCCATCTAGAAACATACAGCCTCACCTGGAAGTCAAAATTGGTTTACCAAAATTTGACTCAGATACCAGCACCCCTGCCAATCTTGCTTTTGCAGCCTTGGGGAGCTAGTCAAAGCCCAAAAGGCTCACCCGACTTTTCCATCTTAAAACATACAGCCCCATCTGGCCGCCAAAATTGATTTAGCAAAACTTGTTTCAGATACCAGGAGCCCTGCAAATCTGGCTTTTGCAGCCTAGGGGAGCTAGTCAAATAGTCTCACCCGACTATTTAGTCTTAAAACATTCAGCCTCACCTGGAAGTCAAAACTGCGTCACCAAAACTTTTCTCAGATACCAGAAGCCCTGCCAATCTGGCATTTGCAGCCTAGGGAAGCTGGTCAAAGCCAAATAGTCTCACCCGACTATTTAGTCTTAAAACATACAGCCTCACCTGGAAGTCAAAGCTGCGTCACCAAAACTTGTCTCAGATACCAGGAGCCCCGCCAATCTGGCTTTTGCAGCCCTAGGGGAGTTAGTCAAAGCCAACTAGTCTCACACGAATATTTAGTCTTAAAACATACAGCCTCACCTGGACGTCAAAACTGCTTTACCAAAATTTGTTTCAGATACCAGGAACCCTGCCAATCTGGCTTTTGCAGCCTAGGGGAACTAGTCAAAGCCAAATAGTCTTACCCGACTTTTCAACCTTAAAACAAACAGCCTCACCTGGAAGTCAAAACTGCTTTGCCAAAACCTGACTTGATACCAGAAGCCCTGCCAATCTCGCTTTTTACAGACTAGCGGACCTAGTCAAAGCCAAATAGTCTCACCCGACTATTTAGTCTTAAAACATACAGCCTCACCTGGAAGTCAAAGCTGCGTCACCAAAGCCCTGCCAATCTGGCTTTTGCAGCCTAGGGGAGCTAGTCAATGCCAAATTGTCTCATCCGACTATTTAGCCTGAAAACATACAGCCTCACCTGGAAGGCAAAACTGCTTTACAAAAATTCTTCTCAGATACCAGGAGCCCTGTCAATTTGGAATTGCAGCCTAGGGGAGCTAGTCAATGCCAAATTGTCTCATCCGACTATTTAGCCTGAAAACATACAGCCTCACCTGGAAGGCAAAACTGCTTTTCAAAAACTCTTCTCAGATACCAGAAGCCCTGTCAATCTGGCATTTGCAGCCTAGGGGAGCTAGTCAAAGCCAAATAGTCTCACCCGAATATTTAGTCTTAAAACATACAGCCTCACCTGGACGTCAAAACTGCTTTTTCAAAATTTGTCCCCCCTTCAGATGCCAGGAGCCCTGCCAATCTGGCTTTTGCAGCCTAGGGGAGCTAGTCAAAGCCAAATAGTCTCACCCGACTATTTCCATTTTAAAACATACAGCCTCACCTGGAAGTCAAAACTGCTTCACCAAAACTTGTCTCTGATACCAGGAGCCCCGCCAATCTGGCTTTTGCAGCCTAGGGGAGCTAGTCAAAGCCAACTAGTCTCACACGAATATTTAGTCTTAAAACATACAGCCTCACCTGGAAGTCAAAACTGCTTTACCAAAATTTGTCTCAGATACCAGGAGCCCTGCCAAATCTGGCTTTTGCAGCCTAGGGGAGCTAGTCAAAGCCAAATAGTCTCACCCGACTATTCCATCTTAAAACATACAGCCTCACCTGGAAGTCAAAACTGCTTCACCAAAACTTGTCTCAGATACCAGGTGCCCTGCCAATCTGGCTTTTGCAGCCTAGGGGAGCTAGTCAAAGCCAAATAGTCTCACCCGACTATTTAGTCTTAAAACATACAGCCTCACCTGGAAGTCAAAACTGCTTTACAAAACTCTGTCTCAGATACCAGGAGCCCTGCAATTCTGGCATTGCAGCCTAGGGGAGCAGGTCAAAGCCAACTAGTCTCACCCGACTATTTAGTCTTAAAACATACAGCCTCACCTGGAAGGCAAAACTGCTTCACCAAAACTCTGTCTCAGATTCCAGGAGCCCTATCAATTTGGCATTTCAGCCTAGGGGAGCAGGTCAAAGCCAACTAGTCTCACCCGACTATTTAGTCTTAAAACATACAGCCTCACCTGGACGTCAAAACTGCTTTACCAAAACTTGTCTCAGATACCAGGAGCCCTGCCAATCTGGCTTTTACAGCCTAGGGGAACTAGTCAAAGCCAAATTGTCTCACCCGACTTTTCCACCTTAAAACATACAGCCTCACCTGGAAGTCAAAACTGCTTCACCAAAACTTGTCTCAGATACCAGGAGCCCTGCCAAACTGGCTTTTGCAGCCTAGGGGAGCTAGTCAAAGCCAAATAGTCTCACCCGACTATTTAGTCTTAAAACATACAGCCTCACCTGGAAGTCAAAGCTGCGTCACCAAAACTTGTCTCAGATACCAGGTGCCCTGCCAATCTGGCTTTTGCAGCCTAGGGGAGCTAGTCAAAGCCAAATTGTCTCACCCGACTATTTAGTCTGAAAACATACAGTTTCACCTGGAAAGCAAAACTGCTTTACAAAAACTTGTCTCAGATACCAGGAGCCCGGTCAATTTGGCATTGCAGCCTAGGGGTGCAGGTCAAAGCCAACTAGTCTCACCCGACTATTTAGTCTTAAAACATACAGCCTTACCTGGCCGTCAAAACTGCTTTACCAAGACTTGACTCAGATACCAGGACCCCTGCCAATCTGGCATTTGCAGCCTAGGGAAGCTAGTCAAAGCCAAATAGTCTCACCCGACAATTCCATCTTAAAACATACAGCCTCACCTGGCTGCCAAATTTGCTTTAGCAAAACTTGTCTCAGATACCAGGAGCCCTGCAAATCTGGCTTTTGCAGCCCAGGGGAGCTAGTCAAAGCCAAATAGTCTCATCCGACTATTTAGTCTGAAAACATACAGCCTCACCTGGAAGGCAAAACTGCTTTACAAAAACTCTTCTCAGAATCCAGGAGCCCTATCAATTTGGCATTGCAGCCTAGGGGAGCAGGTCAAAGCCAACTAGTCTCACCCGACTATTTAGTCTTAAAACATACAGCCTTACCTGGCCGTCAAAACTGCTTTACCAAGACTTGACTCAGATACCAGGACCCCTGTCAATCTGGCATTTGCAGCCTAGCTGAGCTAGTCAAAGCCAAATAGTCTCACCCGACAATTCCATCTTAAAACATACAGCCTCACCTGGCCGTTAAAACTGCTTTACCAAAATTTGTCTCAGATACCAGGAGCCCTGCCAATCTGGCTTTTACAGCCTAGGGGAGTTAGTCAAAGCCAACTAGTCTCACACGAATATTTAGTCTTGAAACATACAGCCTCACCTGGAAGTCAAACTGCTTTACCAGAATTTGACTCAGATACCAGGAGCCCTGCCAATCTGGCTTTTGCAGCCTAGGGGAGCTAGTCAAAGCCAAAAAGTCTCACCCGACTTTTCCATCTTAAAACATACAGCCCCATCTGGCCGCCAAAATTGCTTTAACAAAACTTGTCTCAGATACCAGGAGCCCTGCCAAACTGGCTTTTGCAGCCATGGGGAGCTAGTCAAAGCCAAATAGTCTCACCCGACTATTTAGTCTTAAAACATACAGCCTCACCTGGAAGTCAAAGCTGCGTCACCAAAACTTGTCTCAGATACCAGGAGCCCTGTCAATCTGGCTTTTACAGACTCGGGGAGCTAGTCAAAGCCAAATTGTTTCACCCGACTATTTAGTCTGAAAACATACAGTTTCACCTGGAAAGCAAAACTGCTTTACAAAAACTTGTCTCAGATACCAGGAGCCCGGTCAATTTGGCATTGCAGCCTAGGGGTGCAGGTCAAAACCAAATAGTCTCACCCGAATGATTAGTCTTAAAACATACAGGGGAACAAGTCAAAGCCAATCAGTCTCACCCGGCTTTTGCATTTTAAAACATACAGCCCCATCTGGCTGCCAAATTTGCTTTAGCAAAACTTGTCTCAGATACCAGGAGCCCTGCAAATCTGGCTTTTGCAGCCCAGGGGAGCTAGTCAAAGCCAAATAGTCTCACCCGACTTTTCCATCTTAAAACATACAGCCTCACCTGGAAGTCAAAAATGATTCCCCAAAACTTGTCTCAGATACCAGAAGCCCTGCCAATCTGGCATTTTCAGCCTAGGGAAGCTAGTCAAGGCCAAATAGTCTCACCCGACTTTTTAATCTGAAAGCATACAGGCTCACCTGGAAGTAAAAAATGCTTCACCAAAACTTGTCTCAGATACCAGGAGCCCCGCCAATCTGGCTTTTGCAGCCTAGGGGAGCTTGTCAAAGCCAACTAGTCTCACCCGACTATTTAGTCTTGAAACATACAGCCCCATCTGGCCGCCAAAATTGACTTAGCAAAAGTTGTTTCAGATACCAGGAGCCCCGCCATTCTGGCTTTTGCAGGCTAGGGGAGCTAGTCAAAGCCAACTAGTCTCACCCGACTATTTAGTCTTGAAACATACAGCCCCATCTGGCCGCCAAAATTGACTTAGCAAAAGTTGTTTCAGATACCAGGAGCCCTGCCAATCTGGCTTTTACAGCCTAGGGGAACTAGTCAAAGCCAAATAGTCTCACCCGACTTTTCCATCTTAAAACATACAGCCTCACCTGGAAGTCAAAACTGCTTCACCAAAACTTGTCTCAGATACCAGGAGCCCTGCCAAACTGGCTTTTGCAGCCTAGGGGAGCTAGTCAAAGCCAAATAGTCTCACCCGACTTTTAAGTCTTAAAACATACAGCCTCACCAGGAAGTCAAAGCTGCGTCACCAAAACTTGTCTCAGATACCAGGTGCCCTGCCAATCTGGCTTTTGCAGCCTAGGGGAGCTAGTCAAAGCCAAATTGTCTCATCCGACTATTTAGTCTTCTCAGAATCCAGGAGCCCTATCAATTTGGCATTGCAGCCTAGGGGAGCAGGTCAAAGCCAACTAGTCTCATCCGACTATTTAGTCTTAAAACATACAGCCTTACCTGGCCGTCAAAACTGCTTTACCAAGACTTGACTCAGATACCAGGACCCCTGCCAATCTGGCATTTGCAGCCTAGGGAAGCTAGTCAAAGCCAAATAGTCTCACCCGACAATTCCATCTTAAAACATACAGCCTCACCTGGCCGTCAAAACTGCTTTACCTAAATTTGTCTCAGATACCAGGAGCCCTGCCAATCTGGCTTTTACAGCCTAGGGGAGTTAGTCAAAGCCAACTAGTCTCACACGAATATTTAGTCTTGAAACATACAGCCTCACCTGGAAGTCAAACTGCTTTACCAGAATTTGACTCAGATACCAGGAGCCCTGCCAATCTGGCTTTTGCAGCCTAGGGGAGCTAGTCAAAGCCAAAAAGTCTCACCCGACAATTCCATCTTCAAACATACAGCCTCACCTGGAAGTCAAACTGCTTTACCAGAATTTGACTCAGATACCAGGAGCCCTGCCAATCTGGCTTTTACAGCCCAGGGGAGCTAGTCAAAGCCAAATAGTCTCACCCGACTATTTAGTCTTAAAACAGACAGTCTCACCTGGAAGTCAAATCTGCTTTAGCAAAACTTGTTTCAGATACCAGGAGCCCTGCAAATCTGGCTTTTGCAGCCTAGGGGAGCTAGTCAAAGCCAAATAGTCTCACCCGACTATTTAGTCTTAAAACATTCAGCCTCACCTGGAAGTCAAAACTGCTTCACCAAAACTTGCCACCAAACTTGCCCTGCCAATCTGGCATTTGCAGCCTAGGGAAGCTAGTCAAAGCCAAATTGTCTCACCCGACTATTTAGTCTTAAAACATACAGCCTCACCTGGAAGTCAAAGCTGCGTCACCAAAACTTGTCTCAGATACCAGGACCCCTGCCAATCTGGCATTTGCAGCCTAGGGGAGCTAGTCAAAGCCAAATAGTCTCACCCGACATTTCCATTTTAAAACATACAGCCTCACCTGGAAGTCAAAACTGCTTCACCAAAACTTGTCTCTGATACCAGGAGCCCCGCCAGTCTGGCTTTTAAAGCCTAGGGGAGTTAGTCAAAGCCAACTAGTCTAACACGAATATTTAGTCTTAAGACATACAGCCTCACCTGAAAGTCAAACTGCTTTACCAAAATTTGACCCAGATACCAGGAGCCCTGCCAATCTGGCTTTTGCAGCCTAGGGGAACTAGTCAAAGCCAAATAGTCTCACCCGACTTTTCAACCTTAAAACAAACAGCCTCACCTGGAAGTCAAAACTGCTTTGCCAAAACCTGACTTGATACCAGAAGCCCTGCCAATCTCGCTTTTACAGACTAGCGGACCTAGTCAAAGCCAAATAGTCTCACCCGACTATTTAGTCTTAAAACATACAACCTCACCTGGACGTCAAAACTGCATTACCAAAATTTGTTTCAGATGCCTGGAGCCCTGCCAATCTGGCTTTTGCAGCCTAGGGGAGCTTGTCAAAGCCAAATAGTCTCATCCGACTATTTAGCCTGAAAACATACAGCCTCACCTGGAAGGCAAAACTGCTTCACCAAAACTTGTCTCAGATACCAGGAGCCCTGCCAAACTGGCTTTTGCAGCCTAGGGGAGCTAGTCAAAGCCAAATAGTTTCACCCGACTATTTAGTCTTAAAACATACAGCCTCACCTGGAAGTCAAAGCTGCGTCACCAAAACTTGTCTCAGATACCAGGAGCCCTGCCAATCTGGCTTTTGCAGCCTAGGGGAGCTAGTCAATGCCAAATTGTCTCATCCGACTATTTAGCCTGAAAACATACAGCCGCACCTGGAAGGCAAAACTGCTTCACCAAAACTTGTCTCAGATACCAGGAGCCCTGCCAAACTGGCTTTTGCAGCCTAGGGGAGCTAGTCAAAGCCAAATAGTTTCACCCGACTATTTAGTCTTAAAACATACAGCCTCACCTGGAAGTCAAAGCTGCGTCACCAAAACTTGTCTCAGATACCAGGAGCCCTGCCAAACTGGCTTTTGCAGCCTAGGGGAGCTAGTCAAAGCCAAATAGTTTCACCCGACTATTTAGTCTTAAAACATACAACCTCACCTGGACGTCAAAACTGCATTACCAAAATTTGTTTCAGATGCCTGGAGCCCTGCCAATCTGGCTTTTGCAGCCTAGGGGAGCTAGTCAATGCCAAATTGTCTCATCCGACTATTTAGCCTGAAAACATACAGCCTCACCTGGAAGTCAAACTGCTTTACCAGAATTTGACTCAGATACCAGGAGCCCTGCCAATCTGGCTTTTGCAGCCTAGGGGAGCTAGTCAAAGCCAACTAGTCTCACCCGACAATTCCATCTAGAAACATACAGCCTCACCTGGAAGTCAAAATTGGTTTACCAAAATTTGAGTCAGATACCAGCACCCCTGCCAATCTTGCTTTTGCAGCCTTGGGGAGCTAGTCAAAGCCCAAAAGGCTCACCCGACTGTTCCATCTTAAAACATACAGCCCCATCTGGCCGCCAAAATTGATTTAGCAAAACTTGTTTCAGATACCAGGAGCCCTGCAAATCTGGCTTTTGCAGCCTAGGGGAGCTAGTCAAAGCCAAATAGTCTCACCCGACTATTTAGTCTTAAAACATTCAGCCTCACCTGGAAGTCAAAACTGCTTCACCAAAACTTGTCTCAGATACCAGAAGCCCTGCCAATCTGGCATTTGCAGCCTAGGGAAGCTAGTCAAAGCCAAATAGTCTCACCCGACTATTTAGTCTTAAAACATACAGCCTCACCTGGAAGTCAAAGCTGCGTCACCAAAACTTGTCTCAGATACCAGGACCCCTGCCAATCTGGCATTTGCAGCCTAGGGGAGCTAGTCAAAGCCAAATAGTCTCACCCAACATTTCCATTTTAAAACATACAGCCTCACCTGGAAGTCAAAACTGCTTCACCAAAACTTGTCTCTGATACCAGGAGCCCCGCCAATCTGGCTTTTGCAGCCTAGGGGAGTTAGTCAAAGCCAAATAGTCTCACACGAATATTTAGTCTTAAAACATACAGCCTCACCTGGACGTCAAAACTGCTTTACCAAAATTTGTTTCAGATACCAGGAGCCCTGCCAATCTGGCTTTTGCAGCCTAGGGGAACTAGTCAAAGCCAAATAGTCTCACCCGACTTTTCAACCTTAAAACAAACAGCCTCACCTGGAAGTCAAAACTGCTTTGCCAAAACCTGACTTGATACCAGAAGCCCTGCCAATCTCGCTTTTACAGACTAGCGGACCTAGTCAAAGCCAAATAGTCTCACCCGACTATTTAGTCTTAAAACATACAACCTCACCTGGACGTCAAAACTGCATTACCAAAATTTGTTTCAGATGCCTGGAGCCCTGCCAATCTGGCTTTTGCAGCCTAGGGGAGCTTGTCAAAGCCAAATAGTCTCATCCGACTATTTAGCCTGAAAACATACAGCCTCACCTGGAAGGCAAAACTGCTTCACCAAAACTTGTCTCAGATACCAGGAGCCCTGCCAAACTGGCTTTTGCAGCCTAGGGGAGCTAGTCAAAGCCAAATAGTCTCACCCGACTATTTAGTCTTAAAACATACAGCCTCACCTGGAAGTCAAAGCTGCGTCACCAAAACTTGTCTCAGATACCAGGAGCCCTGCCAATCTGGCTTTTGCAGCCTAGGGGAGCTAGTCAATGCCAAATTGTCTCATCCGACTATTTAGCCTGAAAACATACAGCCTCACCTGGAAGGCAAAACTGCTTTACAAAAACTCTTCTCAGATACCAGGAGCCCTGTCAATTTGGAATTGCAGCCTAGGGGGAGCAGGTCAAAGCCAACTAGTCTCACCCGACTATTTAGTCTTAAATCATACAGCCTTACCTGGCCGTAAAAACTGCTTTACCAAGACTTGACTCAGATACCAGGACCCCTGCCAATCCGGCATTTGCAGCCTAGGGAAGCTAGTCAAAACCAAAAAGTCTCACCCGACAATTCCATCTTAAAACATACAGCCTCACCTGGACGTCAAAACTGCTTTACCAAAATTTGTCACACATACCAGGAGCCCAGCCAATCTGGCTTTTACAGACTAGGGGAGTTAGTCAAAGCCAACTAGTCTCACCCGACTATTTAGTCTTGAAACATACAGCCTCACCTGGAAGTCAAAGCTGCGTCACCAAAACTTGTCTCAGATACCAGGAGCCCAGCCAATCTGGCTTTTACAGACTAGGGGAGCTATTCAAAGCCAAATTGTCTCACCCGACTATTCCATCTTAAAACATACAGCCCCATCTGGCCGCCAAAATTGATTTAGCAAAACTTGTTTCAGATACCAGGAACCCTGCCAATCTGGCTTTTGCAGCCTAGGGGAACTAGTCAAAGCCAAATAGTCTCACCCGAATATTTAGTCTTAAAACATACAGCCTCACCTGGAAGTCAAAACTGCTATACCAAAACTTGTCTCAGATACCAGGAGCCCTGCCAATTTGGCATTGCAGCCTAGGGGAGCTAGTCAAAGCCAAATAGTCTCACCCGACTATTTAGTCTTAAAACATACAGCCTCACCTGGAAGTCAAAACTGCTTCACCAAAACTTGTCTCAGATACCAGGACCCCTGCCAATCTAGCATTTGCAGCCTAGGGAAGCTAGTCAAAGCCAAATAGTCTCACCCGACAATTTCATCTTAAAACATACAGCCTCACCTGGAAGTGAAAACTGCTTTACCGAAACTTGCCTCAGATACTAGGAGCCCTGCCAATCTGGCATGTGCAGCCTAAGGGAGCTAGTCAAAGCCAAATAGTCTCAACCGACTATTTTGTCTTAAAACATACAGCCTCACCAGGAAGTCAAAACTGTTTTGCCAAAACTTGTCTCAGATACCAGAAGCCCCGCCAATCTGGCATGTGCAGCCTAAGGGAGGTAGTCAAAGCCAAATAGTCTCAACCGACTATTTTGTCTTAAAACATACAGCCTCACCAGGAAGTCAAAACTGCTTTGCCAAAACTTGACTCAGATACCAGAAGCCCCGCCAATCTGGCATGTGCAGCCTAGGGAGCTAGTCAAAGCCAAATGGTCTAACCCGAATATTTAGTCTGAAAACATACAGCCTCACTTAGAAAACAAAACTGCTTTACCGAAACTTGCCTCAGATACCAGAAGCCCCGCCAATCTGGCATTTGCAGCCTAGGGAGCTAGTCAAAGCCAAATAGTCTCACCCCAGTATTTAGTCTGAAAACATACAGAGACACCAGGAAGTCAAAACTGCTTTACCGAAACTTGCCTCAGATACCAGGAACCCTGCGAATCTGGCATGTGCAGCCTAAGGGAGCTAGTCAAAGCCAAATAGTCTCAACCGACTATTTTGTCTTAAAACATACAGCCTCACCAGGAAGTCAAAACTGCTTTGCCAAAACTTGACTCAGATACCAGAAGCCCCGCCAATCTGGCATGTGCAGCCTAAGGGAGGTAGTCAAAGCCAAATAGTCTCAACCGACTATTTTGTCTTAAAACATACAGCCTCACCAGGAAGTCAAAACTGCTTTGCCAAAACTTGACTCAGATACCAGAAGCCCCGCCAATCTGGCATGTGCAGCCTAGGGAGCTAGTCAAAGCCACATGGTCTAACCCGAATATTTAGTCTGAAAACATACAGCCTCACTTAGAAAACAAAACTGCTTTACCGAAACTTGCCTCAGATACCAGAAGCCCCGCCAATCTGGCATTTGCAGCCTAGGGAGCTAGTCAAAGCCACATGGTCTAACCCGAATATTTAGTCTGAAAACATACAGCCTCACTTAGAAAACAAAACTGCTTTACCGAAACTTGCCTCAGATACCAGGATCTCTGCCAATCTGGCATTTGCAGCCTAGGGGAGCTAGTCAATTCCAAATAGTCTCAGCCGACTATTTGGTCTGAAAACATACAGCCTCACCTGGAAGTCAAAACTGCTTTACCAAAAATTGTCTCAGATACCAGAAGCCCCGCCAATCTGGCATGTGCAGCCTAAGGGAGCTAGTCAAAGCCAAATAGTCTCAACCGACTATTTTGTCTTAAAACATACAGCCTCACCAGGAAGTCAAAACTGCTTTGCCAAAACTTGACTCAGATACCAGAAGCCCCGCCAATCTGGCATTTGCAGCCTAGGGAGCTAGTCAAAGCCAAATAGTCTCAACCGACTATTTTGTCTTAAAACATACAGCCCTACCAGGAAATCAAAACTGCTTTGCCAAAACTTGACTTAGATACCAGAAGCCCCGCCAATCTGGCATTTGCAGCCTAGGGAGCTAGTCAAAGCCAAATAGTCTCACCGCAGTATTTAGTCTGAAAACATACAGCCACACCAAGAAGTCAAAACTGCTTTACCGAAACTTGCCTCAGATACCAGGATCCCTGCCAATCTGGCATTTGCAGCCTAGGGAGCTAGTCAAAGCCAAATAGTCTCACCCCAGTATTTAGTCTTAAAACATACAGCCATACCAGGAAGTCAAAACTGCTTTACCGAAACTTGCCTCAGATACCAGGAACCCTGCCAATCTGGCATGTGCAGCCTAAGGGAGCTAGTCAAAGCCAAATAGTCTCAACCGACTATTTTGTCTTAAAACATACAGCCTCACCAGGAAGTCAAAACTGCTTTGCCAAAACTTGACTCAGATACCAGAAACCCCGCCAATCTGGCAATTGCAGCCTAGGGAGCTAGTCAAAGCCAAATAGTCTAACCCGAATATTTAGTCTGAAAACATACAGCCACACCAGGAAGTCAAAACTGCTTTACCGAAACTTGCCTCAGATACCAGGATCCCTGCCAATCTGGCATTTGCAGCCTAGGGAGCTAGTCAAAGCCAAATAGTCTCACCCCAGTATTTAGTCTGAAAACATACAGCCATACCAGGAAGTCAAAACTGCTTTACCGACACTTGCCTCAGATACCAGGAGCCCTGCCAATCTGGCATGTGCAGCCTAGGGGAGCTAGTCAAAGCCAAATAGTCTCAACCGACTATTTTGTCTTAAAACATGCAGCCTCACCAGGAAGTCAAAACTGCTTTGCCAAAACTTGACTCAGATACCAGAAGCCCCGCCAATCTGGCATTTGCAGCCTAGGGAGCTAGTCAAAGCCAAATAGTCTAACCCGAATATTTAGTCTGAAAACATACAGCCTCACTTAGAAAACAAAACTGCTTTACCGAAACTTGCCTCAGATACCAGAAGCCCCGCCAATCTGGCATTTGCAGCCTAGGGAGCTAGTCAAAGCCAAATAGTCTCACCCCAGTATTTAGTCTGAAAACATACAGCCACACCAGGAAGTCAAAACTGCTTTACCGAAACTTGCCTCAGATACCAGGATCCCTGCCAATCTGGCATTTGCAGCCTAGGGGAGCTAGTCAAATCCAAATAGTCTCAGCCGACTATTTAGTCTGAAAACATACAGCCTCACCTGGAAGTCAAAACTGCTTTACCAAAACTTGTCTCAGATACCAGAAGCCCCGCCAATCTGGCATGTGCAGCCTAAGGGAGGTAGTCAAAGCCAAATCGTCTCAACCGACTATTTAGTCTTAAATCATACAGCCTCACCTGGAAGTAAAACTGCTTTACCAAAACATGACTCTGATACCAGGATCCCCGATAATCTGGCATTTGCAGCCTAGGAGAGCAAGTCAAAGCCAAATAGTCTCAACCGACTATTTTGTCTTAAAACATACAGCCTCACCAGGAAGTCAAAACTGCATTGCCAAAACTTGACTCAGATACCAGAAGCCCCGCCAATCTGGCATTTGCAGCCTAGGGAGCTAGTCAAAGCCAAATAGTCTAACCCGAATATTTAGTCTGAAAACATACAGCCTCACTTAGAAAACAAAACTGCTTTACCGAAACTTGCCTCAGATACCAGAAGCCCCGCCAATCTGGCATTTGCAGCCTAGGGAGCTAGTCAAAGCCAAATAGTCTCACCCCAGTATTTAGTCTGAAAACATACAGCCAAACCAGGAAGTCAAAACTGCTTTACCGAAACTTGCCTCAGATACCAGGATCCCCGATAATCTGGCATTTGCAGCCTAGGGGAGCAAGTCAAAGCCAAAAAGTCTCACCAGACTATTTAATCTTAAAACATACAGCCTTACCTGGCCGTCAAAACTGCCTTACCAAAACTTGACTCAGATACCAGGAGCCCTGCCAATCTTGAATTTGCAGCCTAGGGGAACAAGTGAAAGCCAAATAGTCTCACCCGACTTTTTAGTCTTAAGACATACAGCCTCACCTGGAACTTAAAACTGCTTACTCAAAACTTGTCTCAGATACCAGGAGCCCTGCCAATTTGGCATTTGCAGCCTAGGGGAACAAGTCAAAGCCAAACAGTCTCACCCGACTTTTCCATCTTAACACATACAGCCCCATCTGGCCGCCAAAATTGCCTTACCAAAACTTGTCTCAGATACCAAGACCCCTGCCAATTTGGTATGGCAGCCTAGGGGAGCAGGTCAAAGCCAAAAAGTCTCACCAGACTATTTTATCTTAAAACATACAGCCTTACCTGGCCGCCAAAACTGCTTTACCAAAATTTGTCTGAGATACCAGGAGCCCCGATAATCTGGCATTTACAGCCTAGGGAAGGTACTCAAAGCCAAATAGTCTCACCCGACTATTTAGTCTTAAAACATACAGTCTCACTTGGAAAACAAATCTGCTTACCGAAAACTTGACTCGGATACCAGGAGCCCTGCCAATCTGGAATATGCAGCCTAGTGGAACAGGTCAAAGCCAAACAGTCTCACCCGACTTTTCCATCTTAAAACATACAGCCCCATCTGGCCGCCAAAATTTCTTTACCAAAACTTGTCTCAGATACCTGGAGCCCCGATAATCTGTCATTTGCAGCCTAGGGGAGTTAGTCAAAGCCAAATAGTCTCACCCGACTATTTAGTCTTGAAAACATACAGCCTCACCTGGAAGTCAAAACTGCTTTACCAAAACTTGTCTCAGATACCAGGAGCCCTGCCAAACTGGCTTTTGCAGCCTAGGGGAACAGGTCAAAGCCAAACAGTCTCACCCGACTTTTCCATCTTAAAACATACAGCCCCATCTGGCCGCCAAAATTTCTTTACCAAAACTTGTCTCAGATACCTGGAGCCCCGATAATCTGTCATTTGCAGCCTAGGGGAGTTAGTCAAAGCCAACTAGTCTCACACGAATATTTAGTGTTGAAACATACAGCCTCACCTGGAAGTCAAAACTGATTTACCAAAATTTGTTCAGATACCAGGAGCCCCTGCCAATCTGGCTTTTGCAGCCTAGGGGAGCCAAATAGTCATTAAAAACACTTCAAAGCCAAAAAGGCTCACCCGACTTTTCCATCTTAAAATATACAGCCCCATCTGGCCGCCAAAATTTCTTTACCAAAACTTGTCTCAGATACCAGGAGCCCTGCCAATCTGACATTTGCAGCCTAGGGGAACTAGTCAAAGCCAAATAGTCTCACCCGACTATTTAGTCTTAAAACATACAGCCTCACCTGGAAGTCAAAACTGCTTTACCGAAACTTGCCTCAGATACCAGGATCCCTGCCAATCTGGCTTTTGCAGCCTAGGGGAGCTAGTCAAAGCCAAATAGTCTCACCCGACTTCTGCATTTTAAAACAAACAGCCCCATCTGGCCGCCAAAACTGCTTTAGCAAAACTTGTCTCAGATACCAGGAGCCCTGCAAATCTGGCATTTGCAGCCTAGGGAAGCTAGTCAAGGCCAAATAGTCTCACCCGACTATTTAATCTTAAAACATACAGCCTCACCTGGAAGTCAAAACTGCGACACCAAAACTTGTATCAGATACCAGCACCCCTGCCAATCTGGCATTTGCAGACTAGGGGAGCTAGTCAAAGCCAAATAGTTTCACCCGACTATTTAGTCTTAAAACATACAGCCTCACCTGGAAGTCAAAACTGCTTTAGCAAAACTTGTCTCAGATACCAGGAGCCCTGCCAATCTGGCTTTTGCAGTCTAGGGGAGCTGGTCAAAGCCAAATAGTCTCACCCGACTATTTAATCTTAAAACATACAGCCTCACCTGGACGTCAAAACTGCTTTACCAAAATTTGTCTCAGATACCAGGAGCCCTGCCAATCTGGCTTTTGCAGCTTAGGGGAGCTGGTCAAAGCCAAATAGTCTCACCCGACTATTTAGTCTTAAAACATACAGCCTCACCTGGAAGTCAAAACTGCTTTAGCAAAACTTGTCTCAGATACCAGGAGCCCTGCCAATCTGGCTTTTGCAGCCTAGGGGAGCTAGTCAAAGCCAAATAGTCTCACCCGACTATTTAATCTTAAAACATACAGCCTCACCTGGAAGTCAAATCTGCGACACCAAAACTTGTCTCAGATGCCAGCACCCCTGCCAATCTGGCATTTGCAGCCTAGGGGAGCTAGTCAAAGCCAAATAGTCTCACCCGACTATTTAGTATTAAAACATACAGGGGATCAAGTCAAAGCCAAACAGTCTCACCCGACTTTTGCATTTTAAAACATACAGCCCCATCTGACCGCCAAAATTGCTTTAACAAAACTTGTCTCAGATACCAGGAGCCCTGCCAATCTGGCTTTGCAGTCTAGTGGAGCTAGTCAAAGCCAAATAGTCTCACCCGACTATTTAGTCTTAAAACATACAGCCTCACATGGAAGTCAAAACTGCTTTACCAAAACTTGTCTCAGATACCAGCACCCCTCCCAATCTGGCATTTGCAGCCTAGGGGAGCTAGTCAAAGCCAAATAGTCTCACCCGACTATTTAGTCTTAAAACATACAGCCTCACCTGGAAGTCAAAACTGCTTCACCAAAACTTGTCTCAGATACCAGGAGCACCGCCAATCTGGCTTTTGCAGCCTAGGGGAGCTAGTCAAAGCCAAATTGTCTCACCCGACTATTTAGTCTGAAAACATACAGTCTCACCTGGAAAGCAAAACTTCTTTACAAAAACTTGTCTCAGATACCAGGAGCCCGGTCAATTTGGCATTGCAGCCTAGGGGGGCAGGTCAAAACCAAATAGTCTCACCCGACTTTTGCATTTTAAAACATACAGCCCCATCTGGCCGCCAAAACTGCTCTAGCAAAACTTGTCTCAGATACCAGGAGCCCTGCCAATCTGGCTTTTGCAGCCTAGGGGAGCTAGTCAAAGCCAAATAGTCTCACACGAATATTTAGTCTTGAAACATACAGCCTCACCTGGAAGTCAAATCTGCGACACCAAAACTTGTCTCAGATGCCAGCACCCCTGCCAATCTGGCATTTGCAGCCTAGGGGAGCTAGTCAAAGCCAAATAGTCTCACCCGACTATTTAGTATTAAAACATACAGGGGAACAAGTCAAAGCCAAATAGTCTCACCCGACTTTTCCTTCTTAAAACATACAGCCTCACCTGGAGGTCAAAACTGCTTTACAAAAACTCTTCTCAGATACTAGGAGCCCTTTCAATTTGGCATTGCAGCCTAGGGGAGGTAGTCAAAGCCAAATAGTTTCACCCGACTATTTAGTCTTAAGACATACAGCCTCACCTGGAAGTCAAAACTGCTTTAGCAAAACTTGTCTCAGATAGCAGGAGCCCTGCCAATCTGGCTTTTGCAGCCTAGGGGAGCTGGTCAAAGCCAAATAGTCTCACCCGACTATTTAGTCTTAAAACATACAGCCCCACCTGGAAGTCAAAACTGCTTTAGCAAAACTTGTCTCAGATACCAGGAGCCCTGCCAACCTGGCTTTTGCAGCCTAGGGGAGCTAGTCAAAGCCAAATAGTCTCACCCGACTATTTAATCTTAAAACATACAGCCTCACCTGGAAGTCAAATCTGCGACACCAAAACTTGTCTCAGATGCCAGCACCCCTGCCAATCTGGCATTTGCTGCCTAGGGGAGCTAGTCAAAGCCAAATAGTCTCACCCGACTATTTAGTCTTAAAATATACAGGGGAACAAGTCAAAGCCAAACAGTCTCACCCGACTTTTGCATTTTAAAACATACAGCCCCATCTGACCGCCAAAATTGCTTTAGCAAAACTTGTCTCAGATACCAGGTGCCCCGCCAATCTGGCTTTTGCAGCCTAGGGGAGCTAGTCAAAGCCAAACAGTCTCACCCGACAATTTAGTCTTAAAACATACAGCCTCACCTGGAAGTCAAAATTGCTTCACCAAAACTTCTCTTATATACCAGGAGCCCTGCCAATCTGGCTTTTGCATCCTAGGGGAGCTAGTCAAAGCCAAATAGTCTGGCTGCCAAATTTGCTTTAGCAAAACTTGTCTCAGATACCAGGAGCCCTGCCAATCTGGCTTTTGAAGCCTAGGGGAGCAAGTCAAAGCCAAATAGTCTCACCCGACTGATTAGTCTTAAAACATACAGGGGAACAAGTCAAAGCCAAATAGTCTCACCCGACTTTTGCATTTTAAAACATACAGCCCCATCTGGCCGCCAAAACTGCTCTAGCAAAACTTGTCTCATATACCAGGAGCCCTGCCAATCTGGCTTTTGCAGCCTAGGGGAGCTAGTCAAAGCCAAATAGTCTCACCCGACTTTTTAATCATTAAACATACAGCCTCACCTGGAAGTCAAAACTGCTTTACCAAAACTTGTCTCAGATACCAAGACCCCTGCCAATCTGGCATTTGCAGCCTAGGGAAGCTAGTCAAAGCCAAAAAGTCTCACCCGACTTTTCCATCTTAAAACATACAGCCCCATCTGGCTGCCAAATTTGCTTTAGCAAAACTTGTCTCAGATACCAGAAGCCATGCCAATCTGGCTTTTGAAGCCTAGGGGAGCAAGTCAAAGCCAAATAGTCTCACCCGACTTTTGCATTTTAAAACATACAGCCCCATCTGGCCACCAAAACTGCTCTAGCAAAACTTGTCTCAGATACCAGGAGCCCTGCAAATCTGGCTTTTGATTTTGCCTAGGGGAGCTAGTCAAAGCCAAATAGTCTCACCCGACAATTCCATCTTAAAACATACAGCCTCACCTGGAAGGCAAAACTGCTTTACAAAAACTCTTCTCAAATACCAGGAGCCCTGTCAATTTGGCATTGCAGCCTAGGGGAGCAGCTCAAAGCCAAATAGTCTCACCCGTCTATTTAGTCTGAAAACATACAGCCTTACCTGGAAGTCAAAACTGCTTCACCAAAACTTGTCTCAGATACCAGGAGCACCGCCAATCTGGCTTTTGCAGCCTAGGGGAGCTAGTCAAAGCCAAATTGTCTCACCCGACTATTTACTCTGAAAACATACAGTCTCACCTGGAAAGCAAAACTGCTTTACAAAAACTAGTCTCAGATACCAGGAGCCCGGTCAATTTGGCATTGCAGCCTAGGGGTGCTGGTCAAACTAAATAGTCTCACCCGACTGATTAGTCTTAAAACATACAGGGGAAAAAGTCAAAGCCAAATAGTCTCACCCGACTTTTGCATTTTAAGACATACAGCCCCATCTGGCCACCAAAACTGCTCTAGCAAAACTTGTCTCTGATACCAGGAGCCCTGCCAATCTGGCTTTTGCAGCCTAGGGGAGCTAGTCAAAGACAAATAGTCTTACCCGACTACTTAGTCTTAAAACATACAGCCTCACCTGGAAGTCAAAACGTCTTTAGCAAAACTTGTCTCAGATACCAGGAACCCTGCCAATCTGGCTTTTGCAGCCTAGGGGAGCTAGTCAAAGCCAAATAGTCACACCCGACTGATTAGTCTTAAAACATACAGCCTCACCTGGAAGTCAAAACTGCGACGCCAAAACTTGTCTCAGATACCAGCACCCCTGCCAATCTGGCATTTGCAGCCTGGGGGAGCTAGTCAAAGCCAAATAGTCTCACCCGACTATTTAGTCTTAAAACATACAGCCTCACTTGGAAGTCAAAACTGCTTCACCAAAACTTGTCTCAGATACCAGGAGCACCGCCAATCTGGCTTTTGCAGCCTAGGGGAGCTAGTCAAAGCCAAATTGTCTCACCCGACTATTTACTCTGAAAACATACAGTCTCACCTGGAAAGCAAAACTGCTTTACAAAAACTTGTCTCAGATACCAGGAGCCCGGTCAATTTGGCATTGCAGCCTAGGGGTGCAGGTCAAACTAAATAGTCTCACCCGACTGATTAGTCTTAAAACATACAGGGGAACAAATCAAAGCCAAATAGTCTCACCCGACTTTTGCATTTTAAGACATACAGCCCCATCTGGCCATCAAAACTGCTCTAGCAAAAATTGTCTCTGATACCAGAAGCCCTGCCAATCTGGCTTTTGCAGCCTAGGGGAGCAAGTCAAAGCCAAATAGTCTCACCCGACTATTTAGTCTGAAAACATACAGCCTCACCTGGAAGTCAAAGCTGCGTCACCAAAACTTGTCTCAGATACCAGGAGCCCTGCAAATCTGGCTTTTGATTTTGCCTAGGGGAGCTAGTCAAAGCCAAATAGTCTCACCCGACAATTCCATCTTAAAACATACAGCCTCACCTGGAAGGCAAAACTGCTTTACAAAAACTTGTGTCAGATACCAGGAGCCCTGTCAATTTGGCATTGCAGCCTAGGGGAGCAGGTCAAAGCTAAGTAGTCTCACCAGACTATTTAAACTTAAAACATACAGCCTTACCTGGCCGTCAAAACTGCTTTATCAAAACTTGACTCAGATACCAGGAGCCCTGCCAATCTGGCATTTGCAGCCTAGGGAAGCTAGTTAAGGCCAAATAGTCTCACCCGACTACTTAATCTGAAAGCATACAGTCTCACCTGGAAGGCAAAACTGCTTTACAAAAACTTGTCTCAGATACTAGGAGCCCGGTCAATTTGGCATTGCAGCCTAAGCGTGCAGGTCAAAACCAAATAGTCTCACCCGACTTTTGCATTTTAAAACATATAGCCCCATCTGTCCGCCAAAATTGCTTTAGCAAAACTTGTCTCAGATACCAGGAGCCCCGCCAATCTGGCTTTTGCAGACTAGGGGAGCTAGTCAAAGCCAAATAGTCTCACCCGACTTTTCCATCTTAAAACATACAGCCCCATCTGGCTGCCAAATTTGTTTTAGCAAAACTTGTCTCAGATACCAGGAGCCCTGCCAAACTGGCTTTTGCAGCCTAGGGGAGCTAGTCAAAGCCAAATAGTCTCACCCGACTACTTAGTCTTAAAACATACAGCCTCACCTGTAAGTCAAAACTGCTTTAGCAAAACTTGTCTCAGATACCAGGAGCCCTGCCAATCTGGCTTTTGCAGCCTAGGGGAGGTAGTCAAAGCCAAATAGTCTCACCCGACTATTTAGTCTTAAAGCATACAGTCTCACCTGGAAGGCAAAACTGCTTTACAAAAACTTGTCTCAGATACCAGGAGCCCGGTCAATTTGGCATTGCAGCCTAAGCGTGCAGGTCAAAACCAAATAGTCTCACCCGACTTTTGCATTTTAAAACATATAGCCCCATCTGTCCGCCAAAATTGCTTTAGCAAAACTTGTCTCAGATACCAGGAGCCCCGCCAATCTGGCTTTTTCAGACTAGGGGAGCTAGTCAAAGCCAAATAGTCTCACCCGACTATTTAATCTTAAAACATACAGCCCCACCTGGAAGTCAAATTTGCGACACCAAAACTTGTCTCAGATGCCAGGACCCCTGCCAATCTGGCATTTGCTGCCTAGGGGAGCTAGTCAAAGCCAAATAGTCTCACCCGACTATTTAGTCTTAAAATATACAGGGGAACAAGTCAAAGCCAAACAGTCTCACCCGACTTTTGCATTTTAAAACATACAGCCCCATCTGACCGCCAAAATTGCTTTAGCAAAACTTGTCTCAGATACCAGGAGCCCCGCCAATCTGGCTTTTGCAGCCTAGGGGAGCTAGTCAAAGCCAAATAGTCTCACCCGACAATTTAGTCTTAAAACATACAGGGGAACAAGTCAAAGCCAAACAGTCTCACCCGACTTTTGCATTTTAAAACATACAGCCCCATCTGACCGCCAAAATTGCTTTAGCAAAACTTGTCTCAGATACCAGGAGCCCCGCCAATCTGGCTTTTGCAGCCTAGGGGAGCTAGTCAAAGCCAAATAGTCTCACCCGACAATTTAGTCTTAAAACATACAGCCTCACCTGGAAGTCAAAATTGCTTCACCAAAACTTCTCTTATATACCAGGAGCCCTGCCAATCTGGCTTTTGCATCCTAGGGGAGCTAGTCAAAGCCAAATAGTCTGGCTGCCAAATTTGCTTTAGCAAAACTTGTCTCAGATACCAGGAGCCCTGCCAATCTGGCTTTTGAAGCCTAGGGGAGCAAGTCAAAGCCAAATAGTCTCACCCGACTGATTAGTCTTAAAACATACAGGGGAACAAGTCAAAGCCAAATAGTCTCACCCGACTTTTGCATTTTAAAACATACAGCCCCATCTGGCCGCCAAAACTGCTCTAGCAAAACTTGTCTCATATACCAGGAGCCCTGCCAATCTGGCTTTTGCAGCCTAGGGGAGCTAGTCAAAGCCAAATAGTCTCACCCGACTTTTTAATCATTAAACATACAGCCTCACCTGGAAGTCAAAACTGCTTTACCAAAACTTGTCTCAGATACCAGGACCCCTGCCAATCTGGCATTTGCAGCCTAGGGAAGCTAGTCAAAGCCAAAAAGTCTCACCCGACTTTTCCATCTTAAAACATACAGCCCCATCTGGCTGCCAAATTTGCTTTAGCAAAACTTGTCTCAGATACCAGAAGCCACGCCAATCTGGCTTTTGAAGCCCTAGGGGAGCAAGTCAAAGCCAAATAGTCTCACCCGACTGATTAGTCTTAAAACATACAGGGGAACAAGTCAAAGCCAAATAGTCTCACCCGACTTTTGCATTTTAAGACATACAGCCCCATCTGGCCACCAAAACTGCTCTAGCAAAACTTGTCTCAGATACCAGGAGCCCTGCAAATCTGGCTTTTGATTTTGCCTAGGGGAGCTAGTCAAAGCCAAATAGTCTCACCCGACAATTCCATCTTAAAACATACAGCCTCACCTGGAAGGCAAAACTGCTTTACAAAAACTCTTCTCAAATACCAGGAGCCCTGTCAATTTGGCATTGCAGCCTAGGGGAGCAGCTCAAAGCCAAATAGTCTCACCCGTCTATTTAGTCTGAAAACATACAGCCTTACCTGGAAGTCAAAACTGCTTCACCAAAACTTGTCTCAGATACCAGGAGCACCGCCAATCTGGCTTTTGCAGCCTAGGGGAGCTAGTCAAAGCCAAATTGTCTCACCCGACTATTTACTCTGAAAACATACAGTCTCACCTGGAAAGCAAAACTGCTTTACAAAAACTTGTCTCAGATACCAGGAGCCCGGTCAATTTGGCATTGCAGCCTAGGGGTGCTGGTCAAACTAAATAGCCTCACCCGACTGATTAGTCTTAAAACATACAGGGGAAAAAGTCAAAGCCAAATAGTCTCACCCGACTTTTGCATTTTAAGACATATAGCCCCATCTGGCCACCAAAACTGCTCTAGCAAAACTTGTCTCTGATACCAGGAGCCCTGCCAATCTGGCTTTTGCAGCCTAGGAGAGCTAGTCAAAGACAATTAGTCTTACCCGACTACTTAGTCTTAAAACATACAGCCTCACCTGGAAGTCAAAACGTCTTTAGCAATACTTGTCTCACATACCAGGCACCCTGCCAATCTGGCTTTTGCAGCCTAGGGGAGCTAGTCAAAGCCAAATAGTCACACCCGACTGATTAGTCTTAAAACATACAGCCTCACCTGGAAGGCAAAACTGCTTTACAAAAACTCTTCTCAAATACCAGGAGCCCTGTCAATTTGGCATTGCAGCCTAGGGGAGCAGCTCAAAGCCAAATAGTCTCACCCGTCTATTTAGTCTGAAAACATACAGCCTTACCTGGAAGTCAAAACTGCTTCACCAAAACTTGTCTCAGATACCAGGAGCACCGCCAATCTTGCTTTTGCAGCCTAGGGGAGCTAGTCAAAGCCAAATTGTCTCACCCGACTATTTACTCTGAAAACATACAGTCTCACCTGGAAAACTGCTTTACATAAACTTGTCTCAGATACCAGGAGCCCGGTCAATTTGGCATTGCAGCCTAGGGGTGCTGGTCAAACTAAATAGTCTCACCCGACTGATTAGTCTTAAAACATACAGGGGAAAAAGTCAAAGCCAAATAGTCTCACCCGACTTTTGCATTTTAAGACATACAGCCCCATCTGGCCACCAAAACTGCTCTAGCAAAACTTGTCTCTGATACCAGGAGCCCTGCCAATCTGGGTTTTGCAGCCTAGGGGAGCTAGTCAAAGCCAAATAGTCTTACCCGACTACTTAGTCTTAAAACATACAGCCTCACCTGGAAGTCAAAACGTCTTTAGCAAAACTTGTCTCAGATACCAGGAACCCTGCCAATCTGGCTTTTGCAGCCTAAGGGAGCTAGTCAAAGCCAAATAGTCACACCCGACTGATTAGTCTTAAAACATACAGCCTCACCTGGAAGTCAAAACTGCTATGCCAAAACTTGTCTCAGATACCAGCACCCCTGCCAATCTGGCATTTGCAGCCTGGGGGAGCTAGTCAAAGCCAAATAGTCTCACCCGACTATTTAGTCTTAAAACATACAGCCTCACTTGGAAGTCAAAACTGCTTCACCAAAACTTGTCTCAGATACCAGGAGACCTGCCAATCTGGCTTTTGCAGCCTAGGGGAGCTAGTCAAAGCCAAATTGTCTCACCCGACTATTTACTCTGAAAACATACAGTCTCACCTGGAAAGCAAAACTGCTTTACAAAACTTGTCTCAGATACCAGGAGCCCGGTCAATTTGGCATTGCAGCCTAGGGGTGCAGGTCAAACTAAATAGTCTCACCCGACTGATTAGTCTTAAAACATACAGGGGAACAAGTCAAAGCCAAATAGTCTCACCCGACTTTTGCATTTTAAGACATACAGCCCCATCTGGCCATCAAAACTGCTCTAGCAAAACTTGTCTCTGATACCAGGAGCCCTGCCAATCTGGCTTTTGCAGCCTAGGGGAGCAAGTCAAAGCCAAATAATCTCACCCGACTATTTAGTCTGAAAACATACAGCCTCACCTGGAAGTCAAAGCTGCGTCACCAAAACTTGTCTCAGATACCAGGAGCCCTGCAAATCTGGCTTTTGATTTTGCCTAGGGGAGCTAGTCAAAGCCAAATAGTCTCACCCGACAATTCCATCTTAAAACATACAGCCTCACCTGGAAGGCAAAACTGCTTTACAAAAACTCTTCTCTAATACCAGGAGCCCTGTCAATTTGGCATTGCAGCCTAGGGGAGCAGCTCAAAGCCAAATAGTCTCACCCGTCTATTTAGTCTGAAAACATACAGCCTTACCTGGCCGTCAAAACTGCTTTACCAAGACTTGACTCAGATACCAGGACCCCTGCCAATCTGGCATTTGCAGCCTAGGGAAGCTAGTCAAAGCCAAAAAGTCTCACCCGACTTTTCTATCTAAAACCATACAGCCCCATCTGGCCGCCAAAATTGCGTTAGCAAAACTTGTTCTCAGATACCAGGAGCCCTGCCAAACTGGCTTTTGCAGCCTAGGGGAGCTAGTCAAAGCCAAATAGTCTCACCCGACTATTTAGTCTTAAAACATACAGCCTCACCTGTAAGTCAAAACTGCTTTAGCAAAACTTGTCTCAGATACCAGGAGCACCGCCAATCTGGCTTTTGCAGCCTAGGGGAGCTAGTCAAAGCCAAATTGTCTCACCCGACTATTTACTCTGAAAACATACAGTCTCACCTGGAAAGCAAAACTGCTTTACAAAAACTTGTCTCAGATACCAGGAGCCCGGTTAATTTGGCATTGCAGCCTAGGGGTGCTGGTCAAACTAAATAGTCTCACCCGACTGATTAGTCTTAAAACATACAGGGGAAAAAGTCAAAGCCAAATAGTCTCACCCGACTTTTGCATTTTAAGACATACAGCCCCATCTGGCCACCAAAACTGCTCTAGCAAAATTTGTCTCTGATACCAGGAGCCCTGCCAATCTGGCTTTTGCAGCCTAGGGGAGCTAGTCAAAGACAAATAGTCTTACCCGACTACTTAGTCTTAAAACATACAGCCTCACCTGGAAGTCAAAACGTCTTTAGCAAAACTTGTCTCAGATACCAGGAACCCTGCCAATCTGGCTTTTGCAGCCTAGGGGAGCTAGTCAAAGCCAAATAGTCACACCCGACTGATTAGTCTTAAAACATACAGCCTCACCTGGAAGTCAAAACTGCGACGCCAAAACTTGTCTCAGATACCAGCACCCTTGCCAATCTGGCATTTGCAGCCTGGGGGAGCTAGTCAAAGCCAAATAGTCTCACCCGACTATTTAGTCTTAAAACATACAGCCTCACTTGGAAGTCAAAACTGCTTCACCAAAACTTGTCTCAGATACCAGGAGCACCGCCAATCTGGCTTTTGCAGCCTAGGGGAGCTAGTCAAAGCCAAATTGTCTCACCCGACTATTTACTCTGAAAACATACAGTCTCACCTGGAAAGCAAAACTGCTTTACAAAAACTTGTCTCAGATACCAGGAGCCCGGTCAATTTGGCATTGCAGCCTAGGGGTGCAGGTCAAACTAAATAGTCTCACCCGACTGATTAGTCTTAAAACATACAGGGGAACAAGTCAAAGCCAAATAGTCTCACCCGACTTTTGCATTTTAAGACATACAGCCCCATCTGGCCATCAAAACTGCTCTAGCAAAACTTGTCTCTGATACCAGGAGCCCTGCCAATCTGGCTTTTGCAGCCTAGGGGAGCAAGTCAAAGCCAAATAGTCTCACCCGACTATTTAGTCTGAAAACATACAGCCTCACCTGGAAGTCAAAGCTGCGTCACCAAAACTTGTCTCAGATACCAGGAGCCCTGCAAATCTGGCTTTTGATTTTGCCTAGGGGAGCTAGTCAAAGCCAAATAGTCTCACCCGACAATTCCATCTTAAAACATACAGCCTCACCTGGAAGGCAAAACTGCTTTACAAAAACTCTTCTCAAATACCAGGAGCCCTGTCAATTTGGCATTGCAGCCTAGGGGAGCAGCTCAAAGCCAAATAGTCTCACCCGTCTATTTAGTCTGAAAACATACAGCCTTACCTGGAAGTCAAAACTGCTTCACCAAAACTTGTCTCAGATACCAGGAGCACCGCCAATCTGGCTTTTGCAGCCTAGGGGAGCTAGTCAAAGCCAAATTGTCTCACCCGACTATTTACTCTGAAAACATACAGTCTCACCTGGAAAGCAAAACTGCTTTACAAAAACTTGTCTCAGATACCAGGAGCCCGGTCAATTTGGCATTGCAGCCTAGGGGTGCTGGTCAAACTAAATAGTCTCACCCGACTGATTAGTCTTAAAACATACAGGGAAAAAAGTCAAAGCCAAAATAGTCTCACCCGACTTTTGCATTTTAAGACATACAGCCCCATCTGGCCACCAAAACTGCTCTAGCAAAACTTGTCTCTGATACCAGGAGCCCTGCCAATCTGGCTTTTGCAGCCTAGGGGAGCTAGTCAAAGACAAATAGTCTTACCCGACTACTTAGTCTTAAAACATACAGCCTCACCTGGAAGTCAAAACGTCTTTAGCAAAACTTGTCTCAGATACCAGGAACCCTGCCAATCTGGCTTTTGCAGCCTAGGGGAGCTAGTCAAAGCCAAATAGTCACACCCGACTGATTAGTCTTAAAACATACAGCCTCACCTGGAAGTCAAAACTGCGACGCCAAAACTTGTCTCAGATACCAGCACCCCTGCCAATCTGGCATTTGCAGCCTGGGGGAGCTAGTCAAAGCCAAATAGTCTCACCCGACTATTTAGTCTTAAAACATACAGCCTCACTTGGAAGTCAAAACTGCTTCACCAAAACTTGTCTCAGATACCAGGAGCACCGCCAATCTGGCTTTTGCAGCCTAGGGGAGCTAGTCAAAGCCAAATTGTCTTACCCGACTATTTACTCTGAAAACATACAGTCTCACCTGGAAAGCAAAACTGCTTTACAAAAACTTGTCTCAGATACCAGGAGCCCGGTCAATTTGGCATTGCAGCCTAGGGGTGCAGGTCAAACTAAATAGTCTCACCCGACTGATTAGTCTTAAAACATACAGGGGAACAAGTCAAAGCCAAATAGTCTCACCCGACTTTTGCATTTTAAGACATATAGCCCCATCTGGCCATCAAAACTGCTCTAGCAAAACTTGTCTCTGATACCAGGAGCCCTGCCAATCTGGCTTTTGCAGCCTAGGGGAGCAAGTCAAAGCCAAATAGTCTCACCCGACTATTTAGTCTGAAAACATACAGCCTCACCTGGAAGTCAAAGCTGCGTCACCAAAACTTGTCTCAGATACCAGGAGCCCCTGCAAATCTGGCTTTTGATTTTGCCTAGGGAGCTAGTCAAAGCCAAATAGTCTCACCCGACAATTCCATCTTAAAACATACAGCCTCACCTGGAAGGCAAAACTGCTTTACAAAAACTCTTCTCTAATACCAGGAGCCCTGTCAATTTGGCATTGCAGCCTAGGGGAGCAGCTCAAAGCCAAATAGTCTCACCCGTCTATTTAGTCTGAAAACATACAGCCTTACCTGGCCGTCAAAACTGCTTTACCAAGACTTGACTCAGATACCAGGACCCCTGCCAATCTGGCATTTGCAGCCTAGGGAAGCTAGTCAAAGCCAAAAAGTCTCACCCGACTTTTCTATCTAAAACCATACAGCCCCATCTGGCCGCCAAAATTGCGTTAGCAAAACTTGTCTCAGATACCAGGAGCCCTGCCAAACTGGCTTTTGCAGCCTAGGGGGAGCTAGTCAAAGCCAAATAGTCTCACCCGACTACTTAGTCTTAAAACATACAGCCTCACCTGTAAGTCAAAACTGCTTTAGCAAAACTTGTCTCAGATACCAGGAGCCCTGCCAATCTGGCTTTTGCAGCCTAGGGGAGGTAGTCAAAGCCAAATAGTCTCACCCGACTATTTAGTCTTAAAGCATACAGTCTCACCTGGAAGGCAAAACTGCTTTACAAAAACTTGTGTCAGATACCAGGAGCCCTGTCAATTTGGCATTGCAGCCTAGGGGAGCAGGTCAAAGCTAAGTAGTCTCACCAGACTATTTAAACTTAAAACATACAGCCTTACCTGGCCGTCAAAACTGCTTTATCAAAACTTGACTCAGATACCAGGAGCCCTGCCAATCTGGCATTTGCAGCATAGGGAAGCTAGTCAAAGCCAAATAGTCTCACCCGACTACTTAGTCTTAAAACATACAGCCTCACCTGTAAGTCAAAACTGCTTTAGCAAAACTTGTCTCAGATACCAGGAGCCCTGCCAATCTGGCTTTTGCAGCCTAGGGGAGGTAGTCAAAGCCAAATAGTCTCACCCGACTATTTAGTCTTAAAACATACAGCCTCACTTGGAAGTCAAAACTGCTTCACCAAAACTTGTCTCAGATACCAGGAGCACCGCCAATCTGGCTTTTGCAGCCTAGGGGGCTGTCAAAGCCAAATTGTCTCACCCGACTATTTACTCTGAAAACATACAGTCTCACCTGGAAAGCAAAACTGCTTTACAAAAACTTGTCTCAGATACCAGGAGCCCGGTCAATTTGGCATTGCAGCCTAGGGGTGCAGGTCAAACTAAATAGTCTCACCCGACTGATTAGTCTTAAAACATACAGGGGAACAAGTCAAAGCCAAATAGTCTCACCCGACTTTTGCATTTTAAGACATACAGCCCCATCTGGCCATCAAAACTGCTCTAGCAAAACTTGTCTCTGATACCAGGAGCCCTGCCAATCTGGCTTTTGCAGCCTAGGGGAGCAAGTCAAAGCCAAATAGTCTCACCCGACTATTAAGTCTGAAAACATACAGCCTCACCTGGAAGTCAAAGCTGCGTCACCAAAACTTGTCTCAGATACCAGGAGCCCTGCAAATCTGGCTTTTGATTTTGCCTAGGGGAGCTAGTCAAAGCCAAATAGTCTCACCCGACAATTCCATCTTAAAACATACAGCCTCACCTGGAAGGCAAAACTGCTTTACAAAAACTCTTCTCAAATACCAGGAGCCCTGTCAATTTGGCATTGCAGCCTAGGGGGAGCAGCTCAAAGCCAAATAGTCTCACCCGTCTATTTAGTCTGAAAACATACAGCCTTACCTGGAAGTCAAAACTGCTTCACCAAAACTTGTCTCAGATACCAGGAGCACCGCCAATCTGGCTTTTGCAGCCTAGGGGAGCTAGTCAAAGCCAAATTGTCTCACCCGACTATTTACTCTGAAAACATACAGTCTCACCTGGAAAGCAAAACTGCTTTACATAAACTTGTCTCAGATACCAGGAGCCCGGTCAATTTGGCATTGCAGCCTAGGGGTGCTGGTCAAACTAAATAGTCTCACCCGACTGATTAGTCTTAAAACATACAGGGGAAAAAGTCAAAGCCAAATAGTCTCACCCGACTTTTGCATTTTAAGACATACAGCCCCATCTGGCCACCAAAACTGCTCTAGCAAAACTTGTCTCTGATACCAGGAGCCCTGCCAATCTGGCTTTTGCAGCCTAGGGGAGCTAGTCAAAGACAAATAGTCTTACCCGACTACTTAGTCTTAAAACATACAGCCTCACCTGGAAGTCAAAACGTCTTTAGCAAAACTTGTCTCAGATACCAGGAACCCTGCCAATCTGGCTTTTTGCAGCCTAGGGGAGCTAGTCAAAGCCAAATAGTCACACCCGACTGATTAGTCTTAAAACATACAGCCTCACCTGGAAGTCAAAACTGCGACGCCAAAACTTGTCTCAGATACCAGCACCCCTGCCAATCTGGCATTTGCAGCCTGGGGGAGCTAGTCAAAGCCAAATAGTCTCACCCGACTATTTAGTCTTAAAACATACAGCCTCACTTGGAAGTCAAAACTGCTTCACCAAAACTTGTCTCAGATACCAGGAGCCCTGCCAATCTGGCTTTTGCAGCCTAGGGGAGCTGGTCAAAGCCAAATTGTCTCACCCGACTATTTAGTCTGAAAACAAACAGATTCCTGGAAGTCAAAACTGCAAAACTTGACTCAGATATCAGGACCCTGTCAACTCTGGGGAGCCAGTCAAAGCCAAATAGTCTCACCCGACTATTTAGTCTTAAAACATACAGCTCCCCTGGAACGCAAAACTTGCTTTACAAAACTTGTCTCAGATACCAGGAGCCCGGTCAATTTGGCATTGCAGCCTAGGGGTGCAGGTCAAACTAAATAGTCTCACCCGACTGATTAGTCTTAAAACATACAGGGGAACAAGTCAAAGCCAAATAGTCTCACCCGACTTTTGCATTTTAAGACATACAGCCCCATCTGGCCATCAAAACTGCTCTAGCAAAACTTGTCTCTGATACCAGGAGCCCTGCCAATCTGGCTTTTGCAGCCTAGGGGAGCAAGTCAAAGCCAAATAGTCTCACCCGACTATTTAGTCTGAAAACATACAGCCTCACCTGGAAGTCAAAGCTGCGTCACCAAAACTTGTCTCAGATACCAGGAGCCCTGCAAATCTGGCTTTTGATTTTGCCTAGGGGAGCTAGTCAAAGCCAAATAGTCTCACCCGACAATTCCATCTTAAAACATACAGCCTCACCTGGAAGGCAAAACTGCTTTACAAAAACTCTTCTCTAATACCAGGAGCCCTGTCAATTTGGCATTGCAGCCTAGGGGAGCAGCTCAAAGCCAAATAGTCTCACCCGTCTATTTAGTCTGAAAACATACAGCCTTACCTGGCCGTCAAAACTGCTTTACCAAGACTTGACTCAGATACCAGGACCCCTGCCAATCTGGCATTTGCAGCCTAGGGAAGCTAGTCAAAGCCAAAAAGTCTCACCCGACTTTTCTATCTAAAACCATACAGCCCCATCTGGCCGCCAAAATTGCGTTAGCAAAACTTGTCTCAGATACCAGGAGCCCTGCCAAACTGGCTTTTGCAGCCTAGGGGAGCTAGTCAAAGCCAAATAGTCTCACCCGACTACTTAGTCTTAAAACATACAGCCTCACCTGTAAGTCAAAACTGCTTTAGCAAAACTTGTCTCAGATACCAGGAGCACCGCCAATCTGGCTTTTGCAGCCTAGGGGAGCTAGTCAAAGCCAAATTGTCTCACCCGACTATTTACTCTGAAAACATACAGTCTCACCTGGAAAGCAAAACTGCTTTACAAAAACTTGTGTCAGATACCAGGAGCCCGGTCAATTTGGCATTGCAGCCTAGGGGTGCTGGTCAAACTAAATAGTCTCACCCGACTGATTAGTCTTAAAACATACAGGGGAAAAAGTCAAAGCCAAATAGTCTCACCCGACTTTTGCATTTTAAGACATACAGCCCCATCTGGCCACCAAAACTGCTCTAGCAAAATTTGTCTCTGATACCAGGAGCCCTGCCAATCTGGCTTTTGCAGCCTAGGGGAGCTAGTCAAAGACAAATAGTCTTACCCGACTACTTAGTCTTAAAACATACAGCCTCACCTGGAAGTCAAAACGTCTTTAGCAAAACTTGTCTCAGATACCAGGAACCCTGCCAATCTGGCTTTTGCAGCCTAGGGGAGCTAGTCAAAGCCAAATAGTCACACCCGACTGATTAGTCTTAAAACATACAGCCTCACCTGGAAGTCAAAACTGCGACGCCAAAACTTGTCTCAGATACCAGCACCCCTGCCAATCTGGCATTTGCAGCCTGGGGGAGCTAGTCAAAGCCAAATAGTCTCACCCGACTATTTAGTCTTAAAACATACAGCCTCACTTGGAAGTCAAAACTGCTTCACCAAAACTTGTCTCAGATACCAGGAGCACCGCCAATCTGGCTTTTGCAGCCTAGGGGAGCTGTCAAAGCCAAATTGTCTCACCCGACTATTTACTCTGAAAACATACAGTCTCACCTGGAAAGCAAAACTGCTTTACAAAAACTTGTCTCAGATACCAGGAGCCCGGTCAATTTGGCATTGCAGCCTAGGGGTGCAGGTCAAACTAAATAGTCTCACCCGACTGATTAGTCTTAAAACATACAGGGGAACAAGTCAAAGCCAAATAGTCTCACCCGACTTTTGCATTTTAAGACATACAGCCCCATCTGGCCATCAAAACTGCTCTAGCAAAACTTGTCTCTGATACCAGGAGCCCTGCCAATCTGGCTTTTGCAGCCTAGGGAGCAAGTCAAAGCCAAATAGTCTCACCCGACTATTTAGTCTGAAAACATACAGCCTCACCTGGAAGTCAAAGCTGCGTCACCAAAACTTGTCTCAGATACCAGGAGCCCTGCAAATCTGGCTTTTGATTTTGCCTAGGGGAGCTAGTCAAAGCCAAATAGTCTCACCCGACAATTCCATCTTAAAACATACAGCCTCACCTGGAAGGCAAAACTGCTTTACAAAAACTCTTCTCAAATACCAGGAGCCCTGTCAATTTGGCATTGCAGCCTAGGGGAGCAGCTCAAAGCCAAATAGTCTCACCCGTCTATTTAGTCTGAAAACATACAGCCTTACCTGGAAGTCAAAACTGCTTCACCAAAACTTGTCTCAGATACCAGGAGCACCGCCAATCTGGCTTTTGCAGCCTAGGGGAGCTAGTCAAAGCCAAATTGTCTCACCCGACTATTTACTCTGAAAACATACAGTCTCACCTGGAAAGCAAAACTGCTTTACAAAAACTTGTCTCAGATACCAGGAGCCCGGTCAATTTGGCATTGCAGCCTAGGGGTGCTGGTCAAACTAAATAGTCTCACCCGACTGATTAGTCTTAAAACATACAGGGGAAAAAGTCAAAGCCAAATAGTCTCACCCGACTTTTGCATTTTAAGACATACAGCCCCATCTGGCCACCAAAACTGCTCTAGCAAAACTTGTCTCTGATACCAGGAGCCCTGCCAATCTGGCTTTTGCAGCCTAGGGGAGCTAGTCAAAGACAAATAGTCTTACCCGACTACTTAGTCTTAAAACATACAGCCTCACCTGGAAGTCAAAACGTCTTTAGCAAAACTTGTCTCAGATACCAGGAACCCTGCCAATCTGGCTTTTGCAGCCTAGGGGAGCTAGTCAAAGCCAAATAGTCACACCCGACTGATTAGTCTTAAAACATACAGCCTCACCTGGAAGTCAAAACTGCGACGCCAAAACTTGTCTCAGATACCAGCACCCCCTGCCAATCTGGCATTTGCAGCCTGGGGGAGCTAGTCAAAGCCAAATAGTCTCACCCGACTATTTAGTCTAAAAACATACAGCCTCACTTGGAAGTCAAAACTGCTTCACCAAAACTTGTCTCAGATACCAGGAGCACCGCCAATCTGGCTTTTGCAGCCTAGGGGAGCTAGTCAAAGCCAAATTGTCTTACCCGACTATTTACTCTGAAAACATACAGTCTCACCTGGAAAGCAAAACTGCTTTACAAAAACTTGTCTCAGATACCAGGAGCCCGGTCAATTTGGCATTGCAGCCTAGGGGTGCAGGTCAAACTAAATCGTCTCACCCGACTGATTAGTCTTAAAACATACAGGGGAACAAGTCAAAGCCAAATAGTCTCACCCGACTTTTGCATTTTAAGACATACAGCCCCATCTGGCCATCAAAACTGCTCTAGCAAAACTTGTCTCTGATACCAGGAGCCCTGCCAATCTGGCTTTTGCAGCCTAGGGGAGCTAGTCAAAGCCAAATAGTCTCACCCGACTATTTAGTCTTAAAACATACAGCCTCACCTGGAAGTCAAAGCTGCGTCACCAAAACTTGTCTCAGATACCAGGAGCCCTGCAAATCTGGCTTTTGATTTTGCCTAGGGGAGCTAGTCAAAGCCAAATAGTCTCACCCGACAATTCCATCTTAAAACATACAGCCTCACCTGGAAGGCAAAACTGCTTTACAAAAACTCTTCTCTAATACCAGGAGCCCTGTCAATTTGGCATTGCAGCCTAAGGGAGCAGCTCAAAGCCAAATAGTCTCACCCGTCTATTTAGTCTGAAAACATACAGCCTTACCTGGCCGTCAAAACTGCTTTACCAAGACTTGACTCAGATACCAGGACCCCTGCCAATCTGGCATTTGCAGCCTAGGGAAGCTAGTCAAAGCCAAAAAGTCTCACCCGACTTTTCTATCTAAAACCATACAGCCCCATCTGGCCGCCAAAATTGCGTTAGCAAAACTTGTCTCAGATACCAGGAGCCCTGCCAAACTGGCTTTTGCAGCCTAGGGGAGCTAGTCAAAGCCAAATAGTCTCACCCGACTACTTAGTCTTAAAACATACAGCCTCACCTGTAAGTCAAAACTGCTTTAGCAAAACTTGTCTCAGATACCAGGAGCCCTGCCAATCTGGCTTTTGCAGCCTAGGGGAGGTAGTCAAAGCCAAATAGTCTCACCCGACTATTTAGTCTTAAAGCATACAGCCTCACCTGGAAGTCAAAGCTGCTTTACCAAAACTTGTGTCAGATACCAGGAGCCCTGTCAATTTGGCATTTTGCAGCCTAGGGGAGCAAGTCAAAGCCAAATAGTCTCACCCGACTATTTAAACTTAAAACATACAGCCTTACCTGGCCGTCAAAACTGCTTTATCAAAACTTGACTCAGATACCAGGAGCCCTGCCAATCTGGCATTTGCAGCATAGGGAAGCTAGTTAAGGCCAAATAGTCTCACCCGACTACTTTATCTGAAAGCATACAGGCTCACCTGGAAGTCAAAACTGCTTTGCCAAAACTTGACTCAGATACCAGGAGCCCTGCCAATTGTCATTTGCAGCCTAGGGGAGCTAGTCAAAGCCAAATAGTCTCACCCGACTATTTAGTCTTAAAGCATACAGTCTCACCTGGAAGGCAAAACTGCTTTACAAAAACTTGTCTCAGATACCAGGAGCCCGGTCAATTTGGCATTGCAGCCTAAGCGTGCAGGTCAAAACCAAAATAGTCTCACCCGACTTTTGCATTTTAAAACATATAGCCCCATCTGTCCGCCAAAATTGCTTTAGCAAAACTTGTCTCAGATACCAGGAGCCCCGCCAATCTGGCTTTTGCAGACTAGGGAGCTAGTCAAAGCCAAATAGTCTCACCCGACTTTTCCATCTTAAAACATACAGCCCCATCTGGCTGCCAAATTTGTTTTAGCAAAACTTGTCTCAGATACCAGGAGCCCTGCCAATCTGGCTTTTGCAGCGTAGGGGAGCTAGTCAAAGGCAAATAGTCTCACCCGACTATTCCATCTTAAAACTTACAGCCTCACCTGGACGTCAAAACTGCATTACCAAAACTTGTCTCATATACCAGGAGCCCTGCCAATCTGTCTTTTGCAGCCAAGGGGAGCTAGTCAAAGCCTAATAGTCTCACCCGACTATTTAGTCTGAAAACATACAGGCTCACCTGGAAGTCAAAACTGCTTTGCCAAAACTTGACTCAGATACCAGGAGCCCTGCCAAATGGCATTTGCAGCCTAGGGGAGCTAGTCAAAGCCAAATAGTCTCACCCGACTATTCCATCTTAAAACATACAGCCCCATCTGACCGCCAAAATTGCTTTAGACAAACTTGTCTCAGATACCAGGAGCCCCGCCAATCTGGATTTTGCAGCCTAGGGGAGCTAGTCAAAACCAAATTGTCTCACCCGACAATTTAGTCTTAAAACATACAGCCTCACCTGGAAGTCAAAACTGCTTCACCAAACTTGTCTCAGATACCAGGAGCCCTGCCAATCTGGCTTTTGCAGCCTAGGGGAGCTAGTCAAAGCCAACAAGTCTCACCCGACTATTTAGTTTTAAAACATACATTTTTCACGTGGACGTATAAACTGCGTTACCTATATTTGTCTCAGATACCAGGAGCCCTGCCAATCTGGCTTTTGCAGGCAAGGGAAGCTAGTCAAAACCAAATTGTCTCACCCGACAATTTAGTCTTAAAACATACAGCCTCACCTGGAAGTCAAAACTGCTTCACCAAACTTGTCTCAGATACCAGGAGCCCTGCCAATCTGGCTTTTGCAGCCTAGGGGAGCTAGTCAAAGCCAACAAGTCTCACCCGACTATTTAGTTTTAAAACATACATTTTTCACATGGACGTAAAAACTGCGTTACCTATATTTGTCTCAGATACCAGGAGCCCTGCCAATCTGGCTTTTGCAGGCTAGGGGAGCTAGTCAAAGCCAAATAGTCTCACCCGACTATTCCATCTTAAAACATACAGCCCCATCTGACCGCCAAAATTGCTTTAGCAAAACTTGTCTCAGATACCAGGAGCCCCGCCAATCTGGCTTTTGCAGCCTAGGGGAGCTAGTCAAAACCAAATAGTCTCACCCGACTATTTAGTCTGAAAACATACAGCCTCTCCTGGAAGTCAAAACTGCTTCACCAAAACTTGTCTCAGATGCCAGGAGCCCCCGCCAATCTGGCTTTTGCAGCCTAATGGAGCTTGTCAAAGCCAAATTGTCTCACCCGACTATTTAGTCTGAAAACATACAGTCTCACCTGGAAAGCAAAACTGCTTTACAAAAACTTGTCTCAGATACCAGGACCCCTGCCAATCTGGCATTTGCAGCCTAGGGAAGCTAGTTAAGGCCAAATAGTCTCAACCGACTATTTAATCTAAAAGCATGAAGGCTCACCTGGAAGTCAAAACTGCTTTGCCAAAACTTGTCTCAGATACCAGGAGCCCTGCCAATTGTCATTTGCAGCCTAGGGGAGCTAGTCAAAGCCAAATAGTCTCACCCGACTATTCCATCTTAAAAACATACAGCCTCACCTGGAAGTCAAAACTGCTTTAATAAAACTTGCCTCAGATACCAGGAGCCCTGCCAATCTGGAATTTGCAGCCTAGGGGAGCTAGTCAAAGCCAAATAGTCTCACCCGACTTTTCCATCTTTAAACATACAGCCTCACCTGGAAGTCAAAACTGCTTTGCCAAAACTTGACTCAGATACCAGCACCCCTGCCAATCTTGCTTTTGCAGCTTAGGGAGCTAGTCAAAGCCAAAAAGTCTCACCCGACTTTTCCATCTTAAAACATACAGACCCATCTGGCCGCCAAAGTTGCTTAAACAAAACTTGTCTCAGATACCAGGAGCCCTGCCAATCTGGCTTTTGCAGCCTAGGGGAGCTGGTCAAAGCCAAATTGTCTCACCCGACTATTTAGTCTGAAAACATACAGATTCACTTGGAAGTCAAAACTGCTTTGCCAAAACTTGACTCAGATATCTGGACCCCTGTCAATCTGGCATATGCAGCCTAGGGGAGCCAGTCAAAGCCAAATAGTCTCACCCGACTATTTAGTCTTAAAGCATACAGTCTCACCTGGAAGGCAAAACTGCTTTACAAAAACTTGTCTCAGATACCAGGAGCCCTGCCAATCTGGCATTTGCAGCCTAGGGAAGCTAGTTAAGGCCAAATAGTCTCACCCGACTACTTAGTCTTAAAAACATACAGGCTCACCTGGAAGTCAAAACTGCTTTGCCAAAACTTGACTCAGATACCAGGAGCCCTGCCAATTGTCATTTGCAGCCTAGGGGGAGCTAGTCAAAGCCAAATAGTCTCACCCGACTATTTAGTCTTAAAGCATACAGTCTCACCTGGAAGGCAAAACTGCTTTACAAAAACTTGTCTCAGATACCAGGAGCCCTGCCAATCTGGCATTGCAGCCTAGGGAAGCTAGTTAAGGCCAAATAGTCTCACCCGACTATTTAATCTAAAAGCATACAGGCTCACCTGGAAGTCAAAACTGCTTTGCCAAAACTTGACTCAGATACCAGGAGCCCTGCCAATTGTCATTTGCAGCCTAGGGGAGCTAGTCAAAGCCAAATAGTCTCACCCGACTATTCCATCTTAAAACATACAGCCTCACCTGGAAGGCAAAACTGCTTTAATAAAACTTGCCTCAGATACCAGGAGCCCGGCCAATTTGGCATTTGCAGCCTAGGGGAGCTAGTCAAAGCCAAATAGTCTCACCCGACTTTTCCATCTTTAGAACATACAGCCTCACCTGGAAGTCAAAACTGCTTTGCCAAAACTTGACTCAGATACCAGCACCCCTGCCAATCTGGCTTTTGCAGCCTAGGGGAGCTAGTCAAAGCCAAATAGTCTCACCCGACTTTTCCATCTTAAAACATACAGCCCCATCTGGCTGCCAAATTTGCTTTAGCAAAACTAGTCTCAGATACCAGGAGCCCTGCCAACCTGGCTTTTGCAGCCTAGGGGAGCTAGTCAAAGCCAAATAGTCTCACGCGACTATTTAATCTTAAAACATACAGCCTCACCTGGAAGTCAAAACTGCTTTGCCAAAACTTGACTCAGATACCAGCACCCCTGCCAATCTTGCTTTTGCAGCTTAGGGGAGCTAGTCAAAGCCAAAAAGTCTCACCCGACTTTTCCATCTTAAAACATACAGACCCATCTGGCCGCCAAAGTTGCTTAAACAAAACTTGTCTCAGATACCAGGAGCCCTGCCAATCTGGCTTTTGCAGCCTAGGGGAGCTAGTCAAAGCCAAATTGTCTCACCCGACTATTTAGTCTTAAAACATACAGCCTCACCTGGAAGTCAAAACTGCTTTATCAAAACTTGACTCAGATATCAGGAGCCCTGCCAATCTGGCTTTTGCAGCCTAGGGGAGCTAGTCAAAGCCAAATAGTCTCACGCGACTATTTAATCTTAAAACATACAGCCTCACCTGGAAGTCAAAACTGCTCTGCCAAAACTTGACTCAGATACCAGGAGCCCTGCCAATTGTCATTTGCAGCCTAGGGGAGCTAGTCAAAGCCAAATAGTCTCACCCGATTATTCCATCTTAAAACATACAGCCTCACCTGGACGTCAAAACTGCATTACCAAAACTTGTCTCAGATACCAGGAGCCCTGCCAATCTGGCTTTTCCAGCCTAGGGGAGCTAGTCAAAGCCAAATAGTCTCACCCGACTATTTAGTCTGAAAACATACAGGCTCACCTGGAAGTCAAAACTGCTTTGCCAAAATTTGACTCAGATACCAGGAGCCCTGCCAATTGTCATTTGCAGCCTAGGGGAGCTAGTCAAAGCCAAATAGTCTCACCCGACTATTCCATCTTAAAACATACAGCCTCACCTGGAAGTCAAAACTGCTTTACCAAAACTTGTCTCAGATACCAGAAGCCCTGCCAATCTGGAATTTGCAGCCTAGGGGAGCTAGTCAAAGCCAAATAGTCTCACCCCACTTTTCCATCTGAAAACATACAGCCCCAACTGTCCGCCAAAATTGCTTTAGCAAAACTTGTCTCAGATACCAGGAGCCCCGCCAATCTGGCTTTTGCAGCCTAGTGGAGCTTGTCAAAGCCAAATTGTCTGACCCGACTATTTAGTCTGAAAACATACAGTCTCACCTGGAAAGCAAAACTGCTTTACAAAAACTTGTCTCAGATACCAGGAGCCCTGCCAATCTGGCTTTTGCAGCCTAGGGGAGCTAGTCAAAGCCAAATTGTCTCACCCGTATATTTAGTCTTAAAACATACAGCCTCACCTGGAAGTCAAAACTGCTTTATCAAAACTTGACTCAGATATCAGGAGCCCTGCCAATCTGGCTTTTGCAGCCTAGGGGAGCTAGTCAAAGCCAAATAGTCTCACGCGACTATTTAATCTTAAAACATACAGCCTCACCTGGAAGTCAAAACTGCTTTGCCAAAACTTGACTCAGATACCAGGAGCCCTGCCAATTGTCATTTGCAGCCTAGGGGAGCTAGTCAAAGCCAAATAGTCTCACCCGATTATTCCATCTTAAAACATACAGCCTCACCTGGACGTCAAAACTGCATTACCAAAACTTGTCTCAGATACCAGGAGCCCTGCCAATCTGGCTTTTCCAGCCTAGGGGGAGCTAGTCAAAGCCAAATAGTCTCACCCGACTATTTAGTCTGAAAACATACAGGCTCACCTGGAAGTCAAAACTGCTTTGCCAAAATTTGACTCAGATACCAGGAGCCCTGCCAATTGTCATTTGCAGCCTAGGGGAGCTAGTCAAAGCCAAATAGTCTCACCCGACTATTCCATCTTAAAACATACAGCCTCACCTGGAAGTCAAAACTGCTTTACCAAAACTTGTCTCAGATACCAGAAGCCCAGCCAATCTGGAATTTGCAGCCTAGGGGAGCTAGTCAAAGCCAAATAGTCTCACCCCACTTTTCCATCTGAAAACATACAGCCCCAACTGTCCGCCAAAATTGCTTTAGCAAAACTTGTCTCAGATACCAGGAGCCCCGCCAATCTGGCTTTTGCAGCCTAGGGGAGCTTGTCAAAGCCAAATTGTCTCACCCGACTATTTAGTCTGAAAACATACAGTCTCACCTGGAAGGCAAAACTGCTTTACAAAAACTTGTCTCAGATACTAGGGGAGCTAGTCAAAGCCAAATAGTCTCACCCGACTTTTCCATCTTAAAACATACAGCCTCACCTGGAAGTCAAAACTGCTTTACCAAAACTTGTGTCAGATACCAGGAGCCCTGCCAATTGTCATTTGCAGCCTAGGGGAGCTACTCAAAGCCAAATAGTCTCACCCGACTATTCCATCTTATAACATACAGCCTCACCTGGACGTCAAAACTGCATTACCAAAACTTGTCTCAGATACCAGGAGCCCTGCCAATTGTCATTTGCAGCCTAGGGGAGCTAGTCAAAGCCAAATAGTCTCACCCGACTATTCCATCTTAAAACATACAGCCTCACCTGGAAGTCAAAACTGGAAGTCAAAACTGCCAATCTGGCATTTGCAGCCTAGGGAAGCTAGTTAAGGCCAAATAGTCTCACCCGACTATTTAATCTGAAAGCATGAAGGCTCACCTGGAAGTCAAAACTGCTTAGCCAAAACTTTACTCAGATACCAGGAGCCCTGCCAATTGTCATTTGCAGACTAGGGGAGCTAGTCAAAGCCAAATAGTCTCACCCGACTTTTCCATCTTAAAACATACAGCCCCATCTGGCTGCCAAATTTGTTTTAGCAAAACTTGTCTCAGATACCAGGAGCCCTGCCAATCTGGCTTTTGCAGCCTAGGGGAGCTAGTCAAAGGCAAATAGTCTCACCCGACTATTCCATCTTAAAACTTACAGCCTCACCTGGACGTCAAAACTGCATTACCAAAACTTGTCTCATATACCAGGAGCCCTGCCAATCTGGCTTTTGCAGACTAGGGGAGCTAGTCAAAGCCAAAAAGTCTCACCCGACTTTTCCATCTTAAAACATACAGACCCATCTGGCCGCCAAAGTTGCTTAAACAAAACTTGTCTCAGATACCAGGAGCCCTGCCAATCTGGCTTTTGCAGCCTAGGGGAGCTGGTCAAAGCCAAATTGTCTCACCCGACTATTTAGTCTGAAAACAAACAGATTCACTTGGAAGTCAAAACTGCTTTGCCAAAACTTGACTCAGATATCTGGACCCCTGTCAATCTGGCATATGCAGCCTAGGGGAGCCAGTCAAAGCCAAATAGTCTCACCCGACTATTTAGTCTTAAAGCATACAGTCGCACCTGGAACGCAAAACTGCTTTACAAAAGTTGTGTCAGATACCAGGAGCCCTGTCAATTGGCATTGCAGCCTAGGGAGCTAGTCAAAGCCAAATAGTCTCACCCGACTATTTAGTCTTAAAACATACAGTCTCACCTGGAAGGCAAAACTGCTTTACAAAAACTTGTCTCAGATACCAGGAGCCCTGCCAATCTGGCATTTGCAGCCTAGGGAAGCTAGTCAAAGGCCAAATAGTCTCACCCGACTATTTAGTCTGAAAGCATACAGGCTCACCTGGAAGTCAAAACTGCTTTGCCAAAACTTGACTCAGATACCAGGAGCCCTGCCAATTGTCATTTGCAGCCTAGGGGAGCTAGTCAAAGCCAAATAGTCTCACCCGACTATTTAGTCTTAAAGCATACAGTCTCACCTGGAAGGCAAAACTGCTTTACAAAAACTTGTCTCAGATACCAGGAGCCCGGTCAATTTGCCATTGCAGCCTAGGGAAGCTAGTTAAGGCCAAATAGTCTCACCCGACTATTTAGTCTGAAAGCATACAGGCTCACCTGGAAGTCAAAACTGCTTTGCCAAAACTTGACTCAGATACCAGGAGCCCTGCCAATTGTCATTTGCAGCCTAGGGGAGCTAGTCGAAGCCAAATAGTCTCACCCGACTATTTAGTCTTAAAGCATACAGTCTCACCTGGAAGGCAAAACTGCTTTACAAAAACTTGTCTCAGATACCAGGAGCCCGGTCAATTTGGCATTGCAGCCTAGGCGTGCAGGTCGAAACCAAATAGTCTCACCCGACTTTTGCATTTTAGAACATATAGCCCCATCTGTCCGCCAAAATTGCTTTAGCAAAACTTGTTTCAGATACCAGGAGCCCCGCCAATCTGGCTTTTGCAGACTAGGGGAGCTAGTCAAAGCCAAATAGTCTCACCCGACTTTTCCATCTTAAAACATACAGCCCCATCTGGCTACCAAATTTGCTTTAGGAAAACTAGTCTCAGATACCAGGAGCCCTGCCAATCTGGCTTTTGCAGCCTAGGGGAGCTGGTCAAAGCCAAATAGTCTCACGCGACTATTTAATCTTAAAACATACAGCCTCACCTTGGAAGTCAAAACTGCTTTGCCAAAATTTGACTCAGACACCAGGAGCCCTGCCAATTGTCATTTGCAGCCTAGGGGAGCTAGTCAAAGCCAAATAGTCTCACCCGACTATTCCATCTTAAAACATACAGCCTCACCTGAACGTCAAAACTGCATTACCAAAACTTGTCTCAGATACCAGGAGCCCTGCCAATCTGGCTTTTCCAGCCTAGGGGAGCTAGTCAAAGCCAAATAGTCTCACCCGACTATTTAGTCTGAAAACATACAGGCTCACCTGGAAGTCAAAACTGCTTTGCCAATATTTGACTCAGATACCAGGAGCCCTGCCAATTGTCATTTGCAGCCTAGGGGAGCTAGTCGAAGCCAAATAGTCTCACCCGACTATTTAGTCTTAAAGCATACAGTCTCACCTGGAAGGCAAAACTGCTTTACAAAAACTTGTCTCAGATACCAGGAGCCCGGTCAATTTGGCATTGCAGCCTAGGCGTGCAGGTCGAAACCAAATAGTCTCACCCGACTTTTGCATTTTAGAACATAAAGCCCCATCTGTCCGCCAAAATTGCTTTAGCAAAACTTGTTTCAGATACCAGGAGCCCCGCCAATCTGGCTTTTGCAGACTAGGGGAGCTAGTCAAAGCCAAATAGTCTCACCCGACTTTTCCATCTTAAAACATACAGCCCCATCTGGCTGCCAAATTTGCTTTAGCAAAACTAGTCTCAGATACCAGGAGCCCTGCCAATCTGGCTTTTGCAGCTTAGGGGAGCTGGTCAAAGCCAAATAGTCTCACGCGACTATTTAATCTTAAAACATACAGCCTCACCTGGAAGTCAAAACTGCTTTGCCAAAATTTGACTCAGATACCAGGAGCCCTGCCAATTGTCATTTGCAGCCTAGGGGAGCTAGTCAAAGCCAAATAGTCTCACCCGACTATTCCATCTTAAAACATACAGCCTCACCTGGACGTCAAAACTGCATTACCAAAACTTGTCTCGGATACCAGGAGCCCTGCCAATCTGGCTTTTGCAGGCTAGGGGAGCTAGTCAAAGCCAAATAGTCTTACCCGACTATTCCATCTTAAAACATACAGCCTCACCTGGAAGTCAAAACTGCTTTACCAAAACTTGTCTCAGATACCAGAAGCCCTGCCAATCTGGAATTTGCAGCCTAGGGGAGCTAGTCAAAGCCAAATAGTCTCACCCGACTTTTCCATCTTTAAACATACAGCCTCACCTGGAAGTCAAAACTGCTTTGCCAAAACTTGACTCAGATACCAGCACCCCTGCCAATCTTGCTTTTGCAGCTTAGGGAGCTAGTCAAAGCCAAAAAGTCTCACCCGACTTTTCCATCTTAAAACATACAGACCCATCTGGCCGCCAAAGTTGCTTAAACAAAACTTGTCTCAGATACCAGGAGCCCTGCCAATCTGGCTTTTGCAGCCTAGGGGAGCTGGTCAAAGCCAAATTGTCTCACCCGACTATTTAGTCTTAAAACATACAGCCTCACCTGGAAGTCAAAACTGCTTTATCAAAACTTGACTCAGATATCAGGAGCCCTGCCAATCTGGCTTTTGCAGCCTAGGGGAGCTAGTCAAAGCCAAATAGTCTCACGCGACTATTTAATCTTAAAACATACAGCCTCACCTGGAAGTCAAAACTGCTTTGCCAAAACTTGACTCAGATACCAGGAGCCCTGCCAATTGTCATTTGCAGCCAAGGGGAGCTAGTCAAAGCCAAATAGTCTCACCCGATTATTCCATCTTAAAACATACAGCCTCACCTGGACGTCAAAACTGCATTACCAAAACTTGTCTCAGATACCAGGAGCCCTGCCAATCTGGCTTTTCCAGCCTAGGGGAGCTAGTCAAAGCCAAATAGTCTCACCCGACTATTTAGTCTGAAAACATACAGGCTCACCTGGAAGTCAAAACTGCTTTGCCAAAATTTGACTCAGATACCAGGAGCCCTGCCAATTGTCATTTGCAGCCTAGGGGAGCTAGTCAAAGCCAAATAGTCTCACCCGACTATTCCATCTTAAAACATACAGCCTCACCTGGAAGTCAAAACTGCTTTACCAAAACTTGTCTCAGATACCAGAAGCCCTGCCAATCTGGAATTTGCAGCCTAGGGGAGCTAGTCAAAGCCAAATAGTCTCACCCCACTTTTCCATCTGAAAACATACAGCCCCAACTGTCCGCCAAAATTGCTTTAGCAAAACTTGTCTCAGATACCAGGAGCCCCGCCAATCTGGCTTTTGCAGCCTAGGGGAGCTTGTCAAAGCCAAATTGTCTCACCCGACTATTTAGTCTGAAAACATACAGTCTCACCTGGAAGGCAAAACTGCTTTACAAAAACTTGTCTCAGATTCCAGGGGTCCTGCCAATTGTCATTTGCAGCCTAGGGGAGCTAGTCAAAGCCAAATAGTCTCACCCGACTTTTCCATCTTAAAACATACAGCCTCACCTGGAAGTCAAAACTGCTTTACCAAAACTTGTCTCAGATACCAGGAGCCCTGCCAATTGTCATTTGCAGCCTAGGGGAGCTAGTCAAAGCCAAATAGTCTCACCCGACTATTCCATCTTAAAACATACAGCCTCACCTGGACGTCAAAACTGCATTACCAAAACTTGTCTCAGATACCAGGAGCCCTGCCAATTGTCATTTGCAGCCTAGGGGAGCTAGTCAAAGCCAAATAGTCTCACCCGACTTTTCCATCTTAAAACATACAGCCTCACCTGGAAGTCAAAACTGGAAGTCAAAACTGCCAATCTGGCATTTGCAGCCTAGGGAAGCTAGTTAAGGCCAAATAGTCTCACCCGACTATTTAATCTGAAAGCATGAAGGCTCACCTGGAAGTCAAAACTGCTTAGCCAAAACTTTACTCAGATACCAGGAGCCCTGCCAATTGTCATTTGCAGCCTAGGGGAGCTAGTCAAAGTCAAATAGTCTCACCCGACTTTTCCATCTTAAAACATACAGCCTCACCTGGAAGTCAAAACTGGAAGTCAAAACTGCCAATCTGGCATTTGCAGCCTAGGGAAGCTAGTCAAAGCCAAATAGTCTCACGCGACTATTTAATCTTAAAACATACAGCCTCACCTGGAAGTCAAAACTGCTTTGCCAAAACTTGACTCAGATACCAGGAGCCCTGCCAATTGTCATTTGCAGCCAAGGGGAGCTAGTCAAAGCCAAATAGTCTCACCCGATTATTCCATCTTAAAACATACAGCCTCACCTGGACGTCAAAACTGCATTACCAAAACTTGTCTCAGATACCAGGAGCCCTGCCAATCTGGCTTTTCCAGCCTAGGGGAGCTAGTCAAAGCCAAATAGTCTCACCCGATTATTCCATCTTAAAACATACAGCCTCACCTGGACGTCAAAACTGCATTACCAAAACTTGTCTCAGATACCAGGAGCCCTGCCAATCTGGCTTTTCCAGCCTAGGGGAGCTAGTCAAAGCCAAATAGTCTCACCCCACTTTTCCATCTGAAAACATACAGCCCCAACTGTCCGCCAAAATTGCTTTAGCAAAACTTGTCTCAGATACCAGGAGCCCTGCCAATTGTCATTTGCAGCCTAGGGGAGCTAGTCGAAGCCAAATAGTCTCACCCGACTATTTAGTCTTAAAGCATACAGTCTCACCTGGAAGGCAAAACTGCTTTACAAAAACTTGTCTCAGATACCAGGAGCCCGGTCAATTTGGCATTGCAGCCTAGGCGTGCAGGTCGAAACCAAATAGTCTCACCCGACTTTTGCATTTTAGAACATAAAGCCCCATCTGTCCGCCAAAATTGCTTTAGCAAAACTTGTTTCAGATACCAGGAGCCCCGCCAATCTGGCTTTTGCAGACTAGGGGAGCTAGTCAAAGCCAAATAGTCTCACCCGACTTTTCCATCTTAAAACATACAGCCTCACCTGGACGTCAAAACTGCATTACCAAAACTTTTCTCAGATACCAGCACCCCTGCCAATCTGGCATTTGCAGCCTAGGGGAGCTAGTCAAAGCCAAATAGTCTCACCCCACTTTTCCATCTGAAAACATACAGCCCCAACTGTCCGCCAAAATTGCTTTAGCAAAACTTGTCTCAGATACCAGGAGCCCCGCCAATCTGGCTTTTGCAGCCTAGGGGAGCTTGTCAAAGCCAAATTGTCTCACCCGACTATTTAGTCTGAAAACATACAGTCTCACCTGGAAGTCAAAACTGCTTAGCCAAAACTTTACTCAGATACCAGGAGCCCTGCCAATTGTCATTTGCAGCCTAGGGGAGCTAGTCAAAGTCAAATAGTCTCACCCGACTTTTCCATCTTAAAACATACAGCCTCACCTGGAAGTCAAAACTGGAAGTCAAAACTGCCAATCTGGCATTTGCAGCCTAGGGGAGCTAGTCAAAGCCAAATAGTCTCACCCGACTTTTCCATCTTAAAACATACAGCCTCACCTGGAAGTCAAAACTGGAAGTCAAAACTGCCAATCTGGCATTTGCAGCCCTAGGGAAGCTAGTTAAGGCCAAATAGTCTCACCCGACTATTTAATCTGAAAGCATGAAGGCTCACCTGGAAGTCAAAACTGGAAGTCAAAACTGCCAATCTGGCATTTGCAGCCTAGGGAAGCTAGTTAAGGCCAAATAGTCTCACCCGACTATTTAATCTGAAAGCATGAAGGCTCACCTGGAAGTCAAAACTGCTTAGCCAAAACTTTACTCAGATACCAGGAGCCCTGCCAATTGTCATTTGCAGCCTAGGGGAGCTAGTCAAAGCCAAATAGTCTCACCCGACTTTTCCATTTTAAAACATACAGCCCCATCTGGCCGCCAAAACATCTCTAGCAAAACTTGTCTCAGATACCAGGAGCCCTGCCAACCTGGCTTTTGCAGCCTAGGGGAGCTAGTCAAAGCCAAATAGTCTCACCCGACTATTTAGTCTTAAACATACAGCCTCACCTGGAAGTCAAAACTGCGACACCAAAACTTTTCTCAGATACCAGCACCCCTGCCAATCTGGCATTTGCAGCCTAGGGGAGCTAGTCAAAGCCAAATAGTCTCACCCCACTTTTCCATCTGAAAACATACAGCCCCAACTGTCCGCCAAAATTGCTTTAGCAAAACTTGTCTCAGATACCAGGAGCCCCGCCAATCTGGCTTTTGCAGCCTAGGGGAGCTTGTCAAAGCCAAATTGTCTCACCCGACTATTTAGTCTGAAAACATACAGTCTCACCTGGAAGGCAAAACTGCTTTATCAAAACTTGACTCCAGATATCAGGAGCCCTGCCAATCTGGCTTTTGCAGCCCTAGGGGAGCTAGTCAAAGCCAAATAGTCTCACGCGACTATTTAATCTTAAAACATACAGCCTCACCTGGAAGTCAAAACTGCTTTGCCAAAACTTGACTCAGATACCAGGAGCCCTGCCAATTGTCATTTGCAGCCAAGGGGAGCTAGTCAAAGCCAAATAGTCTCACCCGATTATTCCATCTTAAAACATACAGCCTCACCTGGACGTCAAAACTGCATTACCAAAACTTGTCTCAGATACCAGGAGCCCTGCCAATCTGGCTTTTCCAGCCTAGGGGAGCTAGTCAAAGCCAAATAGTCTCACCCGACTATTTAGTCTGAAAACATACAGGCTCACCTGGAAGTCAAAACTGCTTTGCCAAAATTTTACTCAGATACCAGGAGCCCTGCCAATTGTCATTTGCAGCCTAGGGGAGCTAGTCAAAGCCAAATAGTCTCACCCGACTATTCCATCTTAAAACATACAGCCTCACCTGGAAGTCAAAACTGCTTTACCAAAACTTGTCTCAGATACCAGAAGCCCTGCCAATCTGGAATTTGCAGCCTAGGGGAGCTAGTCAAAGCCAAATAGTCTCACCCCACTTTTCCATCTGAAAACATACAGCCCCAACTGTCCGCCAAAATTGCTTTAGCAAAACTTGTCTCAGATACCAGGAGCCCCGCCAATCTGGCTTTTGCAGCCTAGGGGAGCTTGTCAAAGCCAAATTGTCTCACCCGACTATTTAGTCTGAAAACATACAGTCTCACCTGGAAGGCAAAACTGCTTTACAAAAACTTGTCTCAGATTCCAGGGGTCCTGCCAATTGTCATTTGCAGCCTAGGGGAGCTAGTCAAAGCCAAATAGTCTCACCCGACTTTTCCATCTTAAAACATACAGCCTCACCTGGAAGTCAAAACTGCTTTACCAAAACTTGTCTCAGATACCAGGAGCCCTGCCAATTGTCATTTGCAGCCTAGGGGAGCTAGTCAAAGCCAAATAGTCTCACCCGACTATTCCATCTTAAAACATACAGCCTCACCTGGACGTCAAAACTGCATTACCAAAACTTGTCTCAGATACCAGGAGCCCTGCCAATTGTCATTTGCAGCCTAGGGGAGCTAGTCAAAGCCAAATAGTCTCACCCGACTTTTCCATCTTAAAACATACAGCCTCACCTGGAAGTCAAAACTGGAAGTCAAAACTGCCAATCTGGCATTTGCAGCCTAGGGAAGCTAGTTAAGGCCAAATAGTCTCACCCGACTATTTAATCTGAAAGCATGAAGGCTCACCTGGAAGTCAAAACTGCTTAGCCAAAACTTTACTCAGATACCAGGAGCCCTGCCAATTGTCATTTGCAGCCTAGGGGAGCTAGTCAAAGTCAAATAGTCTCACCCGACTTTTCCATCTTAAAACATACAGCCTCACCTGGAAGTCAAAACTGGAAGTCAAAACTGCCAATCTGGCATTTGCAGCCTAGGGAAGCTAGTTAAGGCCAAATAGTCTCACCCGACTATTTAATCTGAAAGCATGAAGGCTCACCTGGAAGTCAAAACTGCTTAGCCAAAACTTTACTCAGATACCAGGAGCCCTGCCAATTGTCATTTGCAGCCTAGGGGAGCTAGTCAAAGCCAAATAGTCTCACCCGACTTTTCCATCTTAAAACATACAGCCTCACCTGGAAGTCAAAACTGCTTTACCAAAACTTGTCTCAGATACCAGGAGCCCTGCCAATTGTCATTTGCAGCCTAGGGGAGCTAGTCAAAGCCAAATAGTCTCACCCGACTATTCCATCTTAAAACATACAGCCTCACCTGGACGTCAAAACTGCATTTCCAAAACTTGTCTCAGATACCAGAAGCCCTGCCAATCTGGAATTTGCAGCCTAGGGGAGCTAGTCAAAGCCAAATATTCTCACCCCACTTTTCCATCTTAAAACATACAGCCCCATCTGGCTGTCAAATTTGCTTTAGCAAAACTTGTCTCAGATACCAGGAGCCCTGCCAATCTGGCTTTTGCAGCCTAGGGGAGCAAGTCAAAGCCAAATAGTCACACCCGACTGATTAGTCTTAAAACATACAGGGGAACACGCCAAAGCCAAACAGTCTCACCCGACTTTTCCATTTTAAATCATACAGCCCCATCTGGCCGCCAAAACATCTCTAGCAAAACTTGTCTCAGATACCAGGAGCCCTGCCAACCTGGCTTTTGCAGCCTAGGGGAGCTAGTCAAAGCCAAATAGTCTCACCCGACTATTTAGTCTTAAACATACAGCCTCACCTGGAAGTCAAAACTGCGACACCAAAACTTTTCTCAGATACCAGCACCCCTGCCAATCTGGCATTTGCAGCCTAGGGGAGCTAGTCAAAGCCAAATAGTCTCACCCCACTTTTCCATCTGAAAACATACAGCCCCAACTGTCCGCCAAAATTGCTTTAGCAAAACTTGTCTCAGATACCAGGAGCCCCGCCAATCTGGCTTTTGCAGCCTAGGGGAGCTTGTCAAAGCCAAATTGTCTCACCCGACTATTTAGTCTGAAAACATACAGTCTCACCTGGAAGGCAAAACTGCTTTACAAAAACTTGTCTCAGATTCCAGGGGTCCTGCCAATTGTCATTTGCAGCCTAGGGGAGCTAGTCAAAGCCAAATAGTCCCACCCGACTTTTCCATCTTAAAACATACAGCCTCACCTGGAAGTCAAAACTGCTTTACCAAAACTTGTCTCAGATACCAGGAGCCCTGCCAATTGTCATTTGCAGCCTAGGGGAGCTAGTCAAAGCCAAATAGTCTCACCCGACTACTCCATCTTAAAACATACAGCCTCACCTGGACGTCAAAACTGCATTACCAAAACTTGTCTCAGATACCAGGAGCCCTGCCAATTGTCATTTGCAGCCTAGGGGAGCTAGTCAAAGCCAAATAGTCTCACCCGACTTTTCCATCTTAAAACATACAGCCTCACCTGGAAGTCAAAACTGGAAGTCAAAACTGCCAATCTGGCATTTGCAGCCTAGGGAAGCTAGTTAAGGCCAAATAGTCTCACCCGACTATTTAATCTGAAAGCATGAAGGCTCACCTGGAAGTCAAAACTGGAAGTCAAAACTGCCAATCTGGCATTTGCAGCCTAGGGAAGCTAGTTAAGGCCAAATAGTCTCACCCGACTATTTAATCTGAAAGCATGAAGGCTCACCTGGAAGTCAAAACTGCTTAGCCAAAACTTTACTCAGATACCAGGAGCCCTGCCAATTGTCATTTGCAGCCTAGGGGAGCTAGTCAAAGCCAAATAGTCTCACCCGACTTTTCCATCTTAAAACATACAGCCTCACCTGGAAGTCAAAACTGCTTTACCAAAACTTGTCTCAGATACCAGGAGCCCTGCCAATTGTCATTTGCAGCCTAGGGGAGCTAGTCAAAGCCAAATAGTCTCACCCGACTATTCCATCTTAAAACATACAGCCTCACCTGGACGTCAAAACTGCATTACCAAAACTTGTCTCAGATACCAGGAGCCCTGCCAATTGTCATTTGCAGCCTAGGGGAGCTAGTCAAAGCCAAATAGTCTCACCCGACTTTTCCATCTTAAAACATACAGCCTCACCTGGAAGTCAAAACTGGAAGTCAAAACTGCCAATCTGGCATTTGCAGCCTAGGGAAGCTAGTTAAGGCCAAATAGTCTCACCCGACTATTTAATCTGAAAGCATGAAGGCTCACCTGGAAGTCAAAACTGGAAGTCAAAACTGCCAATCTGGCATTTGCAGCCCTAGGGAAGCTAGTTAAGGCCAAATAGTCTCACCCGACTATTTAATCTGAAAGCATGAAGGCTCACCTGGAAGTCAAAACTGCTTAGCCAAAACTTTACTCAGATACCAGGAGCCCTGCCAATTGTCATTTGCAGCCTAGGGGAGCTAGTCAAAGCCAAATAGTCTCACCCGACTTTTCCATCTTAAAACATACAGCCTCACCTGGAAGTCAAAACTGCTTTACCAAAACTTGTCTCAGATACCAGGAGCCCTGCCAATTGTCATTTGCAGCCTAGGGGAGCTAGTCAAAGCCAAATAGTCTCACCCGACTATTCCATCTTAAAACATACAGCCTCACCTGGAAGTCAAAACTGCTTTACCAAAACTTGTCTCAGATACCAGGAGCCCTGCCAATTGTCATTTGCAGCCTAGGGGAGCTAGTCAAAGCCAAATAGTCTCACCCGACTATTCCATCTTAAAACATACAGCCTCACCTGGACGTCAAAACTGCATTACCAAAACTTGTCTCAGATACCAGAAGCCCTGCCAATCTGGAATTTGCAGCCTAGGGGAGCTAGTCAAAGCCAAATATTCTCACCCCACTTTTCCATCTTAAAACATACAGCCCCATCTGGCTGTCAAATTTGCTTTAGCAAAACTTGTCTCAGATACCAGGAGCCCTGCCAATCTGGCTTTTGCAGCCTAGGGGAGCAAGTCAAAGCCAAATAGTCACACCCGACTGATTAGTCTTAAAACATACAGGGGAACCCGCCAAAGCCAAACAGTCTCACCCGACTTTTCCATTTTAAAACATACAGCCCCATCTGGCCGCCAAAACATCTCTAGCAAAACTTGTCTCAGATACCAGGAGCCCTGCCAACCTGGCTTTTGCAGCCTAGGGGAGCTAGTCAAAGCCAAATAGTCTCACCCGACTATTTAGTCTTAAACATACAGCCTCACCTGGAAGTCAAAACTGCGACACCAAAACTTGTCTCAGATACCAGCACCCCTGCCAATCTGGCATTTGCAGCCTAGGGGAGCTAGTCAAAGCCAAATAGTCTCACCCGACTATTCCATCTTAAAACATACAGCCTCACCTGGAAGTCATAACTGCTTTGCCAAAACTTGACTCAGATACCAGGAGCCCTGCCAAATGGCATTTGCAGCCTAGGGGAGCTAGTCAAAGCCAAATAGTCTCACCCGACTTTTCCATCCTAAAACATACAGCCCCATCTGGCTGCCAAATTTGCTCTAGCAAGACTTGTCTCAGATACCAGGAGCCCTGCCAATTGTCATTTGCAGCCTAGGGGAGCTAGTCAAAGCCAAATAGTCTCACCCGACTATTCCATCTTAAAACATACAGCCTCACCTGGAAGTCAAAACTGCTTTACCAAAACTTGTCTCAGATACCAGAAGCCCTGCCAAATGGCATTTGCAGCCTAGGGGAGCTAGTCAAAGCCAAATAGTCTCACCCGACTATTTAGTCTGAAAACATACAGGCTCACCTGGAAGTCAAAACTGCTTTGCCAAAATTTTACTCAGATACCAGGAGCCCTGCCAATTGTCATTTGCAGCCTAGGGGAGCTAGTTAAGGCAAAATAGTCTCACCCGACTATTTAATCTGAAAGCATGAAGGCTCACCTGGAAGTCAAAACTGCTTTACCAAAACTTGTCTCAGATACCAGAAGCCCTGCCAATCTGGAATTTGCAGCCTAGGGGAGCTAGTCAAAGCCAAATAGTCTCACCCGACTTTTCCATCTTAAAACATACAGCCTCACCTGGAAGTCAAAACTGCTTTACCAAAACTTGTCTCAGATACCAGGAGCCCTGCCAATCTGGCTTTTCCAGCCTAGGGGAGCTAGTCAAAGCCAAATAGTCTCACCCGACTATTTAGTCTGAAAACATACAGGCTCACCTGGAAGTCAAAACTGCTTTGCCAAAATTTTACTCAGATACCAGGAGCCCTGCCAATTGTCATTTGCAGCCTAGGGGAGCTAGTCAAAGCCAAATATTCTCACCCCACTTTTCCATCTTAAAACATACAGCCCCATCTGGCTGCCAAATTTGTTTTAGCAAAACTTGTCTCAGATACCAGGAGCCCTGCCAATCTGGCTTTTGCAGCCTAGGGGAGCAAGTCAAAGCCGAATAGTCACACCCGACTGATTAGTCTTAAAACATACAGGGGAACACGCCAAAGCCAAACAGTCTCACCCGACTTTTCCATTTTAAAACATACAGCCCCATCTGGCCGCCAAAATATCTCTAGCAAAACTTGTCTCAGATACCAGGAGCCCTGCCAACCTGGCTTTTGCAGCCTAGGGGAGCTAGTCAAAGCCAAATAGTCTCACCCGACTATTTATTCTTAAACATACAGCCTCACCTGGAAGTCAAAACTGCGACACCAAAACTTATCTCAGATACCAGCACCCCTGCCAATCTGGCATTTGCAGCCTATGGGAGCTAGTCAAAGCCAAATAGTCTCACCCGACTATTCCATCTTAAAACATACAGCCTCACCTGGAAGTCATAACTGCTTTGCCAAGACTTGTCTCAGATACCAGGAGCCCTGCCAATCTGGCATTTGCAGCCTAGGGGAGCTAGTCAAAGCCAAATAGTCTCACCCGACTATTCCATCTTAAAACATACAGCCTCACCTGGAAGTCAAAACTGCTTTACCAAAACTTGTCTCAGATACCAGGAGCCCTGCCAATCTGGAATTTGCAGCCTAGGGGAGCTAGTCAAAGCCAAATAGTCTCACCCGACTATTTAGTCTTAAAACATACAGGGGAACAAGTCAAAGCCAAACAGTCTCACCCGACTTTTGCATTTTAAAACATACAGCCCCATCTGACCGCCAAAATTGCTTTAGCAAAACTTGTCTCAGATACCAGGAGCCCTGCCAATCTGGCTTTGCAGTCTAGTGGAGCTAGTCAAAGCCAAATAGTCTCACCCGACTATTTAGTCTTAAAACATACAGCCTCACCTGGAAGTCAAAACTGCTTTACCAAAACTTGTCTCAGATACCAGCACCCCCTCCCAATCTGGCATTTGCAGCCTAGGGGAGCTAGTCAAAAGCCAAATAGTCTCACCCGACTATTTAGTCTTAAAACATACAGCCTCACCTGGAAGTCAAAACTGCTTCACCAAAACTTGTCTCAGATACCAGGAGCACCGCCAATCTGGCTTTTGCAGCCTAGGGGAGCTAGTCAAAGCCAAATTGTCTCACCCGACTATTTAGTCTGAAAACATACAGTCTCACCTGGAAAGCAAAACTTCTTTACAAAAACTTGTCTCAGATACCAGGAGCCCGGTCAATTTGGCATTGCAGCCTAGGGGTGCAGGTCAAAACCAAATAGTCTCACCCGACTTTTGCATTTTAAAACATACAGCCCCATCTGGCCGCCAAAACTGCTCTAGCAAAACATGTCTCAGATACCAGGAGCCCTGCCAATCTGGCTTTTGCAGCCTAGGGGAGCTAGTCAAAGCCAAATAGTCTCACCCGACTTTTCCATCTTAAAACATACAGCCTCACCTGGAAGTCAAAACTGCTTTACAAAAACTCTTCTCAGATACTAGGAGCCCTGTCAATTTGGCATTGCAGCCTAGGGGAAGTAGTCAAAGCCAAATAGTTTCACCCGACTATTTAGTCTTAAGACATACAGCCTCACCTGGAAGTCAAAACTGCTTTAGCAAAACTTGTCTCAGATACCAGGACCCCTGCCAATCTGGCTTTTGCAGCCTAGGGGAGCTGGTCAAAGCCAAATAGTCTCACCCGACTATTTAATCTTAAAACATACAGCCTCACCTGGAAGTCAAATCTGTCTCAGATGCCAGCACCCCTGCCAATCTGGCATTTGCAGCCTAGGGGAGCTAGTCAAAGCCAAATAGTCTCACCCGACTATTTAGTCATAAAATATACAGGGGAACAAGTCAAAGCCAAACAGTCTCACCCGACTTTTGCATTTTAAAACATACAGCCCCATCTGGCCGCCAAAATTGCTTTAGCAAAACTTGTCTCAGATACCAGGAGCCCTGCCAATCTGGCTTTGCAGTCTTGTGGAGCTAGTCAAAGCCAAATAGTCTCACCCGACTATTTAGTCTTAAAACATACAGCCTCACCTGGAAGTCAAAACTGCTTTAGCAAAACTTGTCTCAGATACCAGGAGCCCTGCCAACCTGGCTTTTGCAGCCTAGGGGGAGCTAGTCAAAGCCAAATAGTCTCACCCGACTATTTAATCTTAAAACATACAGCCTCACCTGGAAGTCAAATCTGTCTCAGATGCCAGCACCCCTGCCAATCTGGCATTTGCAGCCTAGGGGAGCTAGTCAAAGCCAAATAGTCTCACCCGATTATTTAGTCTTAAAATATACAGGGGAACAAGTCAAAGCCAAACAGTCTCACCCGACTTTTGCATTTTAAAATATACAGCCCCATCTGACCGCCAAAATTGCTTTAGCAAAACTGCTTTAGCAAAACTTGTCTCAGATACCAGGAGCCCCGCCAATCTGGCTTTTGCAGCCTAGGGGAGCTAGTCAAAGCCAAATAGTCTCACCCGACAATTTAGTCTTAAAACATACAGCCTCACCTGGAATTCAAAAATGCTTCACCAAAACTTCTCTTATATACCAGGAGCCCTGCCAATCTGGCTTTTGCATCCTAGGGGAGCTAGTCAAAGCCAAATAGTCTGGCTGCCAAATTTGCTTTAGCAAAACTTGTCTCAGATACCAGGAGCCCTGCCAATCTGGCATTTGAAGCCTAGGGGAGCAAGTCAAAGCCAAAAAGTCTCATCCGACTGATTAGTCTTAAAACATACAGGGGAACAAGTCAAAGCCAAATAGTCTCACCCGACTTTTGCATTTTAAAACATACAGCCCCATCTGGCCGCCAAAACTGCTCTAGCAAAACTTGTCTCAGATACCAGGAGCCCTGCCAATCTGGCTTTTGCAGCCTAGGGGAGCTAGTCAAAGCCAAATAGTCTCACCCGACTTTTTAATCATTAAACATACAGCCTCGCCTGGAAGTCAAAACTGCTTTACCAAAACTTGTCTCAGATACCAGGACCCCTGCCAATCTGGCATTTGCAGCCTAGGGAAGCTAGTCACAGCCAAATAGTCTCACCCGACTTTTCCATCTTAAAACATACAGCCTCACCTGGAAGTCAAAACTGCTTTACCAAAACTTGTCTCAGATACCAGGAGCCCTGCCAATTGTCATTTGCAGCCTAGGGGAGCTAGTCAAAGCCAAATAGTCTCACCCGACTATTCCATCTTAAAACATACAGCCTCACCTGGACGTCAAAACTGCATTACCAAAACTTGTCTCAGATACCAGGAGCCCTGCCAATTGTCATTTGCAGCCTAGGGGAGCTAGTCAAAGCCAAATAGTCTCACCCGACTTTTCCATCTTAAAACATACAGCCTCACCTGGAAGTCAAAACTGGAAGTCAAAACTGCCAATCTGGCATTTGCAGCCTAGGGAGCTAGTTAAGGCCAAATAGTCTCACCCGACTATTTAATCTGAAAGCATGAAGGCTCACCTGGAAGTCAAAACTGGAAGTCAAAACTGCCAATCTGGCATTTGCAGCCTAGGGGAAGCTAGTTAAGGCCAAATAGTCTCACCCGACTATTTAATCTGAAAGCATGAAGGCTCACCTGGAAGTCAAAACTGCTTAGCCAAAACTTTACTCAGATACCAGGAGCCCTGCCAATTGTCATTTGCAGCCTAGGGGAGCTAGTCAAAGCCAAATAGTCTCACCCGACTTTTCCATCTTAAAACATACAGCCTCACCTGGAAGTCAAAACTGCTTTACCAAAACTTGTCTCAGATACCAGGAGCCCTGCCAATTGTCATTTGCAGCCTAGGGGAGCTAGTCAAAGCCAAATAGTCTCACCCGACTATTCCATCTTAAAACATACAGCCTCACCTGGAAGTCAAAACTGCTTTACCAAAACTTGTCTCAGATACCAGGAGCCCTGCCAATTGTCATTTGCAGCCTAGGGGAGCTAGTCAAAGCCAAATAGTCTCACCCGACTATTCCATCTTAAAACATACAGCCTCACCTGGACGTCAAAACTGCATTACCAAAACTTGTCTCAGATACCAGAAGCCCTGCCAATCTGGAATTTGCAGCCTAGGGGAGCTAGTCAAAGCCAAATATTCTCACCCCACTTTTCCATCTTAAAACATACAGCCCCATCTGGCTGTCAAATTTGCTTTAGCAAAACTTGTCTCAGATACCAGGAGCCCTGCCAATCTGGCTTTTGCAGCCTAGGGGAGCAAGTCAAAGCCAAATAGTCACACCCGACTGATTAGTCTTAAAACATACAGGGGAACCCAGCCAAAGCCAAACAGTCTCACCCGACTTTTCCATTTTAAAACATACAGCCCCATCTGGCCACAAAACATCTCTAGCAAAACTTGTCTCAGATACCAGGAGCCCTGCCAACCTGGCTTTTGCAGCCTAGGGGAGCTAGTCAAAGCCAAATAGTCTCACCCGACTATTTAGTCTTAAACATACAGCCTCACCTGGAAGTCAAAACTGCGACACCAAAACTTGTCTCAGATACCAGCACCCCTGCCAATCTGGCATTTGCAGCCTAGGGGAGCTAGTCAAAGCCAAATAGTCTCACCCGACTATTCCATCTTAAAACATACAGCCTCACCTGGAAGTCATAACTGCTTTGCCAAAACTTGACTCAGATACCAGGAGCCCTGCCAAATGGCATTTGCAGCCTAGGGGAGCTAGTCAAAGCCAAATAGTCTCACCCGACTTTTCCATCCTAAAACATACAGCCCCATCTGGCTGCCAAATTTGCTCTAGCAAGACTTGTCTCAGATACCAGGAGCCCTGCCAATTGTCATTTGCAGCCTAGGGGGAGCTAGTCAAAGCCAAATAGTCTCACCCGACTATTCCATCTTAAAACATACAGCCTCACCTGGAAGTCAAAACTGCTTTACCAAAACTTGTCTCAGATACCAGAAGCCCTGCCAAATGGCATTTGCAGCCTAGGGGAGCTAGTCAAAGCCAAATAGTCTCACCCGACTATTTAGTCTGAAAACATACAGGCTCACCTGGAAGTCAAAACTGCTTTGCCAAAATTTTACTCAGATACCAGGAGCCCTGCCAATTGTCATTTGCAGCCTAGGGGAGCTAGTTAAGGCAAAATAGTCTCACCCGACTATTTAATCTGAAAGCATGAAGGCTCACCTGGAAGTCAAAACTGCTTTACCAAAACTTGTCTCAGATACCAGAAGCCCTGCCAATCTGGCTTTTCCAGCCTAGGGGAGCTAGTCAAAGCCAAATAGTCTCACCCGACTTTTCCATCTTAAAACATACAGCCTCACCTGGAAGTCAAAACTGCTTTACCAAAACTTGTCTCAGATACCAGGAGCCCTGCCAATCTGGCTTTTCCAGCCTAGGGGAGCTAGTCAAAGCCAAATAGTCTCACCCGACTATTTAGTCTGAAAACATACAGGCTCACCTGGAAGTCAAAACTGCTTTGCCAAAATTTTACTCAGATACCAGGAGCCCTGCCAATTGTCATTTGCAGCCTAGGGGAGCTAGTCAAAGCCAAATATTCTCACCCCACTTTTCCATCTTAAAACATACAGCCCCATCTGGCTGCCAAATTTGCTTTAGCAAAACTTGTCTCAGATACCAGGAGCCCTGCCAATCTGGCTTTTGCAGCCTAGGGGAGCAAGTCAAAGCCGAATAGTCACACCCGACTGATTAGTCTTAAAACATACAGGGGAACACGCCAAAGCCAAACAGTCTCACCCGACTTTTCCATTTTAAAACATACAGCCCCATCTGGCCGCCAAAATATCTCTAGCAAAACTTGTCTCAGATACCAGGAGCCCTGCCAACCTGGCTTTTGCAGCCTAGGGGAGCTAGTCAAAGCCAAATAGTCTCACCCGACTATTTATTCTTAAACATACAGCCTCACCTGGAAGTCAAAACTGCGACACCAAAACTTATCTCAGATACCAGCACCCCTGCCAATCTGGCATTTGCAGCCTATGGGAGCTAGTCAAAGCCAAATAGTCTCACCCGACTATTCCATCTTAAAACATACAGCCTCACCTGGAAGTCATAACTGCTTTGCCAAGACTTGTCTCAGATACCAGGAGCCCTGCCAATCTGGCATTTGCAGCCTAGGGGAGCTAGTCAAAGCCAAATAGTCTCACCCGACTATTCCATCTTAAAACATACAGCCTCACCTGGAAGTCAAAACTGCTTTACCAAAACTTGTCTCAGATACCAGGAGCCCTGCCAATCTGGAATTTGCAGCCTAGGGGAGCTAGTCAAAGCCAAATAGTCTCACCCGACTATTTAGTCTTAAAACATACAGGGGAACAAGTCAAAGCCAAACAGTCTCACCCGACTTTTGCATTTTAAAACATACAGCCCCATCTGACCGCCAAAATTGCTTTAGCAAAACTTGTCTCAGATACCAGGAGCCCTGCCAATCTGGCTTTGCAGTCTAGTGGAGCTAGTCAAAGCCAAATAGTCTCACCCGACTATTTAGTCTTAAAACATACAGCCTCACCTGGAAGTCAAAACTGCTTTACCAAAACTTGTCTCAGATACCAGCACCCCTCCCAATCTGGCATTTGCAGCCTAGGGGAGCTAGTCAAAGCCAAATAGTCTCACCCGACTATTTAGTCTTAAAACATACAGCCTCACCTGGAAGTCAAAACTGCTTCACCAAAACTTGTCTCAGATACCAGGAGCACCGCCAATCTGGCTTTTGCAGCCCTAGGGAGCTAGTCAAAGCCAAATTGTCTCACCCGACTATTTAGTCTGAAAACATACAGTCTCACCTGGAAAGCAAAACTTCTTTACAAAAACTTGTCTCAGATACCAGGAGCCCGGTCAATTTGGCATTGCAGCCTAGGGGTGCAGGTCAAAACCAAATAGTCTCACCCGACTTTTGCATTTTAAAACATACAGCCCCATCTGGCCGCCAAAACTGCTCTAGCAAAACTTGTCTCAGATACCAGGAGCCCTGCCAATCTGGCTTTTGCAGCCTAGGGGAGCTAGTCAAAGCCAAATAGTCTCACCCGACTTTTCCATCTTAAAACATACAGCCTCACCTGGAAGTCAAAACTGCTTTACAAAAACTCTTCTCAGATACTAGGAGCCCTGTCAATTTGGCATTGCAGCCTAGGGGAAGTAGTCAAAGCCAAATAGTTTCACCCGACTATTTAGTCTTAAGACATACAGCCTCACCTGGAAGTCAAAACTGCTTTAGCAAAACTTGTCTCAGATACCAGGACCCCTGCCAATCTGGCTTTTGCAGCCTAGGGGAGCTGGTCAAAGCCAAATAGTCTCACCCGACTATTTAATCTTAAAACATACAGCCTCACCTGGAAGTCAAATCTGTCTCAGATGCCAGCACCCCTGCCAATCTGGCATTTGCAGCCTAGGGGAGCTAGTCAAAGCCAAATAGTCTCACCCGACTATTTAGTCATAAAATATACAGGGGAACAAGTCAAAGCCAAACAGTCTCACCCGACTTTTGCATTTTAAAACATACAGCCCCATCTGGCCGCCAAAATTGCTTTAGCAAAACTTGTCTCAGATACCAGGAGCCCTGCCAATCTGGCTTTGCAGTCTTGTGGAGCTAGTCAAAGCCAAATAGTCTCACCCGACTATTTAGTCTTAAAACATACAGCCTCACCTGGAAGTCAAAACTGCTTTAGCAAAACTTGTCTCAGATACCAGGAGCCCTGCCAACCTGGCTTTTGCAGCCTAGGGGAGCTAGTCAAAGCCAAATAGTCTCACCCGACTATTTAATCTTAAAACATACAGCCTCACCTGGAAGTCAAATCTGTCTCAGATGCCAGCACCCCTGCCAATCTGGCATTTGCAGCCTAGGGGAGCTAGTCAAAGCCAAATAGTCTCACCCGATTATTTAGTCTTAAAATATACAGGGGAACAAGTCAAAGCCAAACAGTCTCACCCGACTTTTGCATTTTAAAATATACAGCCCCATCTGACCGCCAAAATTGCTTTAGCAAAACTGCTTTAGAAAACTTGTCTCAGATACCAGGAGCCCCGCCAATCTGGCTTTTGCAGCCTAGGGGAGCTAGTCAAAGCCAAATAGTCTCACCCGACAATTTAGTCTTAAAACATACAGCCTCACCTGGAATTCAAAAATGCTTCACCAAAACTTCTCTTATATACCAGGAGCCCTGCCAATCTGGCTTTTGCATCCTAGGGGAGCTAGTCAAAGCCAAATAGTCTGGCTGCCAAATTTGCTTTAGCAAAACTTGTCTCAGATACCAGGAGCCCTGCCAATCTGGCTTTTGAAGCCTAGGGGAGCAAGTCAAAGCCAAAAAGTCTCATCCGACTGATTAGTCTTAAAACATACAGGGGAACAAGTCAAAGCCAAATAGTCTCACCCGACTTTTGCATTTTAAAACATACAGCCCCATCTGGCCGCCAAAACTGCTCTAGCAAAACTTGTCTCAGATACCAGGAGCCCTGCCAATCTGGCTTTTGCAGCCTAGGGGAGCTAGTCAAAGCCAAATAGTCTCACCCGACTTTTTAATCATTAAACATACAGCCTCGCCTGGAAGTCAAAACTGCTTTACCAAAACTTGTCTCAGATACCAGGACCCCTGCCAATCTGGCATTTGCAGCCTAGGGAAGCTAGTCACAGCCAAAAAGTCTCACCCGACTTTTCCATCTTAAAACATACTGCCAAATTTGCTTTAGCAAAACTTGTCTCAGATACCAGAAGCCCCGACAATCTGGCTTTTGAAGCCTAGGGGAGCTAGTCAAAGCCAAATAGTCTTACCCGACTTCTTAGTCTTAAAACATACAGCCTCACCTGGAAGTCAAAACGTCTTAAGCAAAACTTGTCTCAGATACCACGAACCCTGCCAATCTGGCTTTTGCAGCCTAGGGGAGCTAGTCAAAGCCAAATAGTCACACCCGACTGATTAGTCTTAAAACATACAGCCTCACCTGGAAGTCAAAACTGCGACACCAAAACTTGTCTCAGATACCAGCACCCCTGCCAATCTGGCATTTGCAGCCTGGGGGAGCTAGTCAAAGCCAAATAGTCTAACCCGACTATTTAGTCTTAAAACATACAGCCTCACTTGGAAGTCAAAACTGCTTCACCAAAACTTGTCTCAGATACCAGGAGCACCGCCAATCTGGCTTTTGCAGCCTAGGGGAGCTAGTCAAAGCCAAATTGTCTCACTCGACTATTTACTCTGAAAACATACAGTCTCACCTGGAAAGCAAAACTGCTTTACAAAAACTTGTCTCAGATACCAGGAGCCCGGTCAATTTGGCATTGCAGCCTAGGGGTGCAGGTCAAACTAAATAGTCTCACCCGACTGATTAGTCTTAAAACATACAGGGAACAAGTCAAAGCCAAATAGTCTCACGCGACTTTTGCATTTTAAGACACACAGCCCCATCTGGCCATCAAAACTGCTCTAGCAATACTTGTCTCTGATACCAGGAGCCCTGCCAATCTGGCTTTTGCAGCCTAGGGGAGCAAGTCAAAGCCAAATAGTCTCACCCGACTATTTAGTCTGAAAACATACAGCCTCACCTGGAAGTCAAAGTTGCGTCACCAAAACTTGTGTCAGATACCAGGAACCCTGCAAATCTGGCTTTTGATTTTGCCTAGGGGAGCTAGTCAAAGCCAAATAGTCTCACCCGACAATTCCATCTTAAAACATACAGCCTCACCTGGAAGGCAAAACTGCTTTACAAAAACTCTTCTCAAATACCAGGAGCCCTGTCAATTTGGCATTGCAGCCTAGGGGAGCAGCTCAAAGCCAAATAGTCTTACCCGTCTATTTAGTCTGAAAACATACAGCCTTACCTGGCCGTCAAAACTGCTTTACCAAGACTTGACTCAGATACCAGGACCCCTGCCAATCTGGCATTTGCAGCCTAGGGAAGCTAGTCAAAGCCAAAAAGTCTCACCCGACTTTTCCATCTAAATCCATACAGCCCCATCTGGCCGCCAAAATTGCGTTAGCAAAACTTGTCTCAGATACCAGGAGCCCTGCCAAACTGGCTTTTGCAGCCTAGGGGAGCTAGTCAAAGCCAAATAGTCTCACCCGACTACTTAGTCTTAAAACATACAGCCTTACCTGGCCGTCAAAACTGCTTTACCAAGACTTGACTCAGATACCAGGACCCCTGCCAATCTGGCATTTGCAGCCTAGGGAAGCTAGTCAAAGCCAAAAAGTCTCACCCGACTTTTCCATCTAAAACCATACAGCCCCATCTGGCCGCCAAAATTGCGTTAGCAAAACTTGTCTCAGATACCAGGAGCCCTGCCAAACTGGCTTTTGCAGCCTAGGGGAGGTAGTCAAAGCCAAATAGTCTCACCCGACTATTTAGTCTTAAAGCATACAGTCTCACCTGGAAGGCAAAACTGCTTTACAAAAACTTGTGTCAGATACCAGGAGCCCTGTCAATTTGGCATTGCAGCCTAGGGGAGCAGGTCAAAGCTAAGTAGTCTCACCAGACTATTTAAACTTAAAACATACAGCCTCACCTGGAAGTCAAAACTGCTTTAGCAAAACTTGTCTCAGATACCAGGAGCCCTGCCAATCTAGCTTTTGCAGCCTAGGGGAGCTAGTCAAAGCCAAATAGTCTCACCCGACTATTTAGTCTTAAAGCATACAGCCTCACCTGGAAGGCAAAACTGCTTTACAAAAACTTGTCTCAGATACCAGGAGCCCGGTCAATTTGGCATTGCAGCCTGAGCGTGCAGGTCAAAACCAAATAGTCTCACCCGACTTTTGCATTTTAAAACATATAGCCCCATCTGTCCGCCAAAATTGCTTTAGCAAAACTTGTCTCAGATACCAGGAGCCCCGCCAATCTGGCTTTTGCAGACTAGGGGAGCTAGTCAAAGCCAAATAGTCTCACCCGACTTTTTCATCTTAAAACATACAGCCCCATATGGCTGCCAAATTTGTTTTAGCAAAACTTGTCTCAGATACCAGGAGCCCTGCCAAATGGCATTTGCAGCCTAGGGGAGCTAGTCAAAGCCAAATAGTCTCACCCGACTATTCCATCTTAAAACATACAGCCCCATCTGACCGCCAAAATTGCTTTAGCAAAACTTGTCTCAGATACCAGGAGCCCCGCCAATCTGGATTTTGCAGCCTAGGGGAGCTAGTCAAAGCCAAATAGTCTCACCCGACAATTTAGTCTTAAAACATACAGCCTCACCTGGAAGTCAAAAATGCTTCACCAAAACTTCTCTTATATACCAGGAGCCCTGCCAATCTGGCTTTTGCATCCTAGGGGAGCTAGTCAAAGCCAAATAGTCTGGCTGCCAAATTTGCATTTAAAACTTGTCTCAGATACCAGGAGCCCTGCCAATCTGGCTTTTGAAGCCTAGGGGGAGCAAGTCAAAGCCAAAAAGTCTCATCCGACTGATTAGTCTTAAAACATACAGGGGAACAAGTCAAAGCCAAATAGTCTCACCCGACTTTTGCATTTTAAAACATACAGCCCCATCTGGCCGCCAAAACTGCTCTAGCAAAACTTGTCTCAGATACCAGGAGCCCTGCCAATCTGGCTTTTGCAGCCTAGGGGAGCTAGTCAAAGCCAAATAGTCTCACCCGACTTTTTAATCATTAAACATACAGCCTCGCCTGGAAGTCAAAACTGCTTTACCAAAACTTGTCTCAGATACCAGGACCCCTGCCAATCTGGCATTTGCAGCCTAGGGAAGCTAGTCACAGCCAAAAAGTCTCACCCGACTTTTCCATCTTAAAACATACTGCCAAATTTGCATTAGCAAAACTTGTCTCAGATACCAGAAGCCCCGACAATCTGGCTTTTGAAGCCTAGGGGAGCAAGTCAAAGCCAAATAGTCTCACCCGACTGATTAGTCTTAAAACATACAGGGGAACAAGTCAAAGCCAAATAGTCTCACCCGACTTTTGCATTTTAAGACATACAGCCCCATCTGGCCACCAAAACTGCTCTAGCAAAACTTGTCTCAGATACCAGGAGCCCTGCAAATCTGGCTTTTGATTTTGCATAGGGGAGCTAGTCAAAGCCAAATAGTCTCACCCGACAATTCCATCTTAAAACATACAGACTCACCTGGAAGGCAAAACTGCTTTACAAAAACTCTTCTCAAATACCAGGAGCCCTGTCAATTTGGCATTGCAGCCTAGGGGAGCAGCTCAAAGCCAAATAGTCTCACCCGTCTATTTAGTCTGAAAAAACACACCCTTACCTGGAAGTCAAAACTGCTTCACCAAAACTTGTCTCAGATACCAGGAGCACCGCCAATCTTGCTTTTGCAGCCTAGGGGAGCTAGTCAAAGCCAAATAGTCTTACCCGACTTCTTAGTCTTAAAACATACAGCCTCACCTGGAAGTCAAAACGTCTTAAGCAAAACTTGTCTCAGATACCACGAACCCTGCCAATCTGGCTTTTGCAGCCTAGGGGAGCTAGTCAAAGCCAAATAGTCACACCCGACTATTTACTCTGAAAACATACAGTCTCACCTGGAAAGCAAAACTGCTTTACAAAAACTTGTGTCAGATACCAGGAGCCCGGTCAATTTGGCATTGCAGCCTAGGGGTGCTGGTCAAACTAAATAGTCTCACCCGACTGATTAGTCTTAAAACATACAGGGGAACAAGTCAAAGCCAAATAGTCTCACCCGACTCTTGCATTTTAAGACATACAGCCCCATCTGGCCACCAAAACTGCTCTAGCAAAACTTGTCTCTGATACCAGGAGCCCTGCCAATCTGGCTTTTGCAGCCTAGGGGAGCTAGTCAAAGCCAAATAGTCTTACCCGACTTCTTAGTCTTAAAACATACAGCCTCACCTGGAAGTCAAAACGTTTTAAGCAAAACTTGTCTCAGATACCACGAACCCTGCCAATCTGGCTTTTGCAGCCTAGGGGAGCTAGTCAAAGCCAAATAGTCACACCCGACTGATTAGTCTTAAAACATACAGCCTCACCTGGAAGTCAAAACTGCGACACCAAAACTTGTCTCAGATACCAGCACCCCTGCCAATCTGGCATTTGCAGCCTGGGGGAGCTAGTCAAAGCCAAATAGTCTAACCCGACTATTTAGTCTTAAAACATACAGCCTCACTTGGAAGTCAAAACTGCTTCACCAAAACTTGTCTCAGATACCAGGAGCACCGCCAATCTGGCTTTTGCAGCCTAGGGGAGCTAGTCAAAGCCAAATTGTCTCACTCGACTATTTACTCTGAAAACATACAGTCTCACCTGGAAAGCAAAACTGCTTTACAAAAACTTGTCTCAGATACCAGGAGCCCGGTCAATTTGGCATTGCAGCCTAGGGGTGCAGGTCAAACTAAATAGTCTCACCCGACTGATTAGTCTTAAAACATACAGGGGAACAAGTCAAAGCCAAATAGTCTCACGCGACTTTTGCATTTTAAGACACACAGCCCCATCTGGCCATCAAAACTGCTCTAGCAATACTTGTCTCTGATACCAGGAGCCCTGCCAATCTGGCTTTTGCAGCCTAGGGGAGCAAGTCAAAGCCAAATAGTCTCACCCGACTATTTAGTCTGAAAACATACAGCCTCACCTGGAAGTCAAAGCTGCGTCACCAAAACTTGTCTCAGATACCAGGAACCCTGCAAATCTGGCTTTTGATTTTGCCTAGGGGAGCTAGTCAAAGCCAAATAGTCTCACCCGACAATTCCATCTTAAAACATACAGCCTCACCTGGAAGGCAAAACTGCTTTACAAAAACTCTTCTCAAATACCAGGAGCCCTGTCAATTTGGCATTGCAGCCTAGGGGAGCAGCTCAAAGCCAAATAGTCTTACCCGTCTATTTAGTCTGAAAACATACAGCCTTACCTGGCCGTCAAAACTGCTTTACCAAGACTTGACTCAGATACCAGGACCCCTGCCAATCTGGCATTTGCAGCCTAGGGGAAGCTAGTCAAAGCCAAAAAGTCTCACCCGACTTTTCCATCTAAAACCATACAGCCCCATCTGGCCGCCAAAATTGCGTTAGCAAAACTTGTCTCAGATACCAGGAGCCCTGCCAAACTGGCTTTTGCAGCCTAGGGGAGCTAGTCAAAGCCAAATAGTCTCACCCGACTACTTAGTCTTAAAACATACAGCCTTACCTGGCCGTCAAAACTGCTTTACCAAGACTTGACTCAGATACCAGGACCCCTGCCAATCTGGCATTTGCAGCCTAGGGAAGCTAGTCAAAGCCAAAAAGTCTCACCCGACTTTTCCATCTAAAACCATACAGCCCCATCTGGCCGCCAAAATTGCGTTAGCAAAACTTGTCTCAGATACCAGGAGCCCTGCCAAACTGGCTTTTGCAGCCTAGGGGAGCTTGTCAAAGCCAAATTGTCTCACCCGACTATTTAGTCTTAAAACATACAGCCTCACCTGGAAGTCAAAACTGCTTTATCAAAACTTGACTCAGATATCAGGAGCCCTGCCAATCTGGCATTTGCAGCCTAGGGAAGCTAGTTAAGGCCAAATAGTCTCACCCGACTACTTAATCTGAAAACATACAGGCTCACCTGGAAGTCAAAACTGCTTTGCCAAAATTTGACTCAGATACCAGGAGCCCTGCCAATTGTCATTTGCAGCCTAGGGGAGCTAGTCAAAGCCAAATAGTCTCACCCGACTATTCAATCTTAAAACATACAGCCTCACCTGGAAGTCAAAACTGCTTTACCAAAACTTGTCTCAGATACCAGAAGCCCTGCCAATCTGGAATTTGCAGCCTAGGGGAGCTAGTCAAAGCCAAATAGTCTCACCCCACTTTTCCATCTGAAAACATACAGCCCAACTGTCCGCTAAAATTGCTTTAGCAAAACTTGTCTCAGATACCAGGAGCCCCGCCAATCTGGCTTTTGCAGCCTAGGGGAGCTTGTCAAAGCCAAATTGTCTCACCCGACTATTTAGTCTGAAAACATACAGTCTCACCTGGAAGGCAAAACTGCATTACAAAAACTTGTCTCAGATACCAGGACCCCTGCCAATCTGGCATTTGCAGCCTAGGGAAGCTAGTTAAGGCCAAATAGTCTCACCCGACTATTTAATCTGAAAGCATGAAGGCTCACCTGGAAGTCAAAACTGCTTTGCCAAAACTTTACTCAGGTACCAGGAGCCCTGCCAATTGTCATTTGCAGCCTAGGGGAGCTAGTCAAAGCCAAATAGTCTCACCCGACTATTCCATCTTAAAACATACAGCCTCACCTGGACGTCAAAACTGCATTACCAAAACTTGTCTCAGATACCAGGAGCCCTGCCAATCTGGCTTTTCCAGCCTAGGGGAGCTAGTCAAAGCCAAATAGTCTCACCCGACTATTTAGTCTGAAAACATACAGGCTCACCTGGAAGTCAAAACTGCTTTGCCAAAATTTGACTCAGATACCAGGAGCCCTGCCAATTGTCATTTGCAGCCTAGGGGAGCTAGTCAAAGCCAAATAGTCTCACCCGACTATTCCATCTTAAAACATACAGCCTCACCTGGAAGTCAAAACTGCTTTACCAAAACTTGTCTCAGATACCAGAAGCCCTGCCAATCTGGAATTTGCAGCCTAGGGGAGCTAGTCAAAGCCAAATAGTCTCACCCCACTTTTCCATCTGAAAACATACAGCCCCAACTGTCCGCCAAAATTGCTTTAGCAAAACTTGTCTCAGATACCAGGAGCCCCGCCAATCTGGCTTTTGCAGCCTAGGGGAGCTTGTCAAAGCCAAATTGTCTCACCCGACTATTTAGTCTGAAAACATACAGTCTCACCTGGAAGGCAAAACTGCTTTACAAAAACTTGTCTCAGATACCAGGACCCCTGCCAATCTGGCATTTGCAGCCTAGGGAAGCTAGTTAAGGCCAAATAGTCTCACCCGACTTTTCCATCTTAAAACATACAGCCTCACCTGGAAGTCAAAACTGCTTTACCAAAACTTGTCTCAGATACCAGGAGCCCTGCCAATCTGGCTTTTGCAGCCTAGGGGAGCTAGTCAAAGCCAAATAGTCTCACCCGACTATTTAATCTGAAAGCATGAAGGCTCACCTGGAAGTCAAAACTGCTTTGCCAAAACTTTACTCAGATACCAGGAGCCCTGCCAATTGTCATTTGCAGCCTAGGGGAGCTAGTCAAAGCCAAATAGTCTCACCCGACTTTTCCATCTTAAAACATACAGCCTCTCCTGGAAGTCAAAACTGCTTTACCAAAACTTGTCTCAGATACCAGGAGCCCTGCCAATCTGGCTTTTGCAGCCTAGGGGAGCTAGTCAAAGCCAAATAGTCTCACCCGACTATTTAGTCTGAAAACCTACAGGCTCACCTGGAAGTCAAACTGCTTTGCCAAAATTTGACTCAGATACCAGGAGCCCTGCCAATTGTCATCTGCAGCCTAGGGGAGCTAGTCAAAGCCAAATAGTCTCATCCGACTATTCCATCTTAAAACACACAGCCTCACCTGGAAGTCAAAACTGCTTTACCAAAACTTGTCTCAGATACCAGAAGCCCTGCCAATCTGGAATTTGCAGCCTAGGGGAGCTAGTCAAAGCCAAATAGTCTCACCCGACTATTTAGTCTGAAAACCTACAGGCTCACCTGGAAGTCAAAACTGCTTTGCCAAAATTTGACTCAGATACCAGGAGCCCTGCCAATTGTCATTTGCAGCCTAGGGGAGCTAGTCAAAGCCAAATAGTCTCACCCGACTATTTAGTCTTAAAGCATACAGCCTCACCTGGAAGTCAAAACTGCTTTACCAAAACTTGTCTCAGATACCAGGAGCCCTGCCAATCTGGCTTTTGCAGCCTAGGGGAGCTAGTCAAAGCCAAATAGTCTCACCCGACTATTTAGTCTGAAAACCTACAGGCTCACCTGGAAGTCAAAACTGCTTTGCCAAAATTTGACTCAGATAACAGGAGCCCTGCCAATTGTCATTTGCAGCCTAGGGGAGCTAGTCAAAGCCAAATAGTCCCATCCGACTATTCCATCTTAAAACATACAGCCTCACCTGGAAGTCAAAACTGCTTTACCAAAACTTGTCTCAGATACCAGAAGCCCTGCCAATCTGGAATTTGCAGCCTAGGGGAGCTAGTCAAAGCCAATTATTCTCACCCCACTTTTCCATCTGAAAACATACAGCCCCATCTGGCTGCCAAATTTGCTTTAGCAAAACTTGTCTCAGATACCAGGAGCCCTGCCAATCTGGCTTTTGCAGCCTAGGGGAGCTAGTCAAAGCCAAATAGTCTCACCCGACTATTTAGTCTTAAAGCATAAAGCCTCACCTGGAAGGCAAAACTGCTTTACAAAAACTTGTCTCAGATACCAGGAGCCCGGTCAATTTGGCATTGCAGCCTGAGCGTGCAGGTCAAAACCAAATAGTCTCACCCGACTTTTGCATTTTAAAACATATAGCCCCATCTGTCCGCCAAAATTGCTTTAGCAAAACTTGTCTCAGATACCAGGAGCCCCGCCAATCTGGCTTTTGCAGCCTAGGGAAGCTAGTCAAAGCCAAATAGTCTCACCCCACTTTTCCATCTGAAAACATACAGCCCCAACTGTCCGCCAAAATTGCTTTAGCAAAACTTGTCTCAGATACCAGGAGCCCCGCCAATCTGGCTTTTGCAGCCTAGGGGAGCTTGTCAAAGCCAAATTGTCTCACCCGACTATTTAGTCTGAAAACATACAGTCTCACCTGGAAGGCAAAACTGCTTTACATAAACTTGTCTCAGATACCAGGAGCCCGGTCAATTTGGCATTGCAGCCTGAGCGTGCAGGTCAAAACCAAATAGTCTCACCCGACTTTTGCATTTTAAAACATATAGCCCCATCTGTCCGCCAAAACTGCTTTACCAAGACTTGACTCAGATACCAGGACCCCTGCCAATCTGGCATTTGCAGCCTAGGGAAGCTAGTCAAAGCCAAATAGTCTCACCCCACTTTTCCATCTGAAAACATACAGCCCCAACTGTCCGCCAAAATTGCTTTAGCAAAACTTGTCTCAGATACCAGGAGCCCCGCCAATCTGGCTTTTGCAGCCTAGGGGAGCTTGTCAAAGCCAAATTGTCTCATCCGACTATTTAGTCTGAAAACATACAGGCTCACCTGGAAGGCAAAACTGCTTTACAAAAACTTGTCTCAGATACCAGGACCCCTGCCAATCTGGCATTTGCAGCCTAGGGAAGCTAGTTAAGGCCAAATAGTCTCACCCGACTATTTAATCTGAAAGCATGAAGGCTCACCTGGAAGTCAAAACTGCTTTGCCAAAACTTTACTCAGATACCAGGAGCCCTGCCAATTGTCATTTGCAGCCTAGGGGAGCTAGTCAAAGCCAAATAGTCTCACCCGACTTTTCCATCTTAAAACATACAGCCTCACCTGGAAGTCAAAACTGCTTTACCAAAACTTGTCTCAGATACCAGGAGCCCTGCCAATTGTCATTTGCAGCCTAGGGGAGCTAGTCAAAGCCAAATAGTCTCACCCGACTTTTCCATCTTAAAACATACAGCCTCACCTGGAAGTCAAAACTGCTTTACCAAAACTTGTCTCAGATACCAGGAGCCCTGCCAATTGTCATTTGCAGCCTAGGGGAGCTAGTCAAAGCCAAATAGTCTCACCCGACTATTCCATCTTAAAACATACAGCCTCACCTGGACGTCAAAACTGCATTACCAAAACTTGTCTCAGATACCAGGAGCCCTGCCAATCTGGCTTTTGCAGCCTAGGGGAGCTAGTCAAAGCCAAATAGTCTCACCCGACTATTTAGTCTGAAAACCTACAGGCTCACCTGGAAGTCAAAACTGCTTTGCCAAAATTTGACTCAGATACCAGGAGCCCTGCCAATTGTCATTTGCAGCCTAGGGGAGCTAGTCAAAGCCAAATAGTCTCATCCGACTATTCCATCTTAAAACATACAGCCTCACCTGGAAGTCAAAACTGCTTTACCAAAACTTGTCTCAGATACCAGAAGCCCTGCCAATCTGGAATTTGCAGCCTAGGGGAGCTAGTCAAAGCCAATTATTCTCACCCCACTTTTCCATCTGAAAACATACAGCCCCATCTGGCTGCCAAAATTTGCTTTAGGCAAAACTTGTCTCAGATACCAGGAGCCCTGCCAATCTGGCTTTTTGCAGCCTAGGGGAGCTAGTCAAAGCCAAATTGTCTCACCCGACAATTTAGTCTTAAAACATACAGCCTCACCTGGAAGTCAAAACTGCTTCACCAAACTTGTCTCAGATACCAGGAGCCCGGTCAATTTGGCATTGCAGCCTGAGCGTGCAGGTTAAAACCAAATAGTCTCACCCGACTTTTGCATTTTAAAACATAAAGCCCCATCTGTCCGCCAAAATTGCTTTAGCAAAACTTGTCTCAGATACCAGGAGCCCTGCCAATCTGGCTTTTTCAGCCTAGGGGAGCTAGTCAAAGCCAAATAGTCTCACCCGACTATTTAGTCTGAAAACCTACAGGCTCACCTGGAAGTCAAAACTGCTTTGCCAAAATTTGACTCAGATACCAGGAGCCCTGCCAATTGTCATTTGCAGCCTAGGGGAGCTAGTCAAAGCCAAATAGTCTCATCCGACTATTCCATCTTAAAACATACAGCCTCACCTGGAAGTCAAAACTGCTTTACCAAAACTTGTCTCAGATACCAGAAGCCCTGCCAATCTGGAATTTGCAGCCTAGGGGAGCTAGTCAAAGCCAATTATTCTCACTCCACTTTTCCATCTGAAAACATACAGCCCCATCTGGCTGCCAAATTTGCTTTAGCAAAACTTGTCTCAGATACCAGGAGCCCTGCCAATCTGGCTTTTGCAGCCTAGGGGAGCTAGTCAAAGCCAAATAGTCTCACCCGACTATTTAGTCTTAAAGCATACAGCCTCACCTGGAAGGCAAAACTGCTTTACAAAAACTTGTCTCAGATACCAGGAGCCCGGTCAATTTGGCATTGCAGCCTGAGCGTGCAGGTCAAAACCAAATAGTCTCACCCGACTTTTGCATTTTAAAACATATAGCCCCATCTGTCCGCCAAAATTGCTTTAGCAAAACTTGTCTCAGATACCAGAAGCCCTGCCAATCTGGAATTTGCAGCCTAGGGGAGCTAGTCAAAGCCAATTATTCTCACCCCACTTTTCCATCTGAAAACATACAGCCCCATCTGGCTGCCAAATTTGCTTTAGCAAAACTTGTCTCAGATACCAGGAGCCCTGCCAATCTGTCTTTTGCAGCCAAGGGGAGCTAGTCAAAGCCTAATAGTCTCACCCGACTATTTAGTCTGAAAACATACAGGCTCACCTGGAAGTCAAAACTGCTTTGCCAAAACTTGACTCAGATACCAGGAGCCCTGCCAAATGGCATTTGTAGCCTAGGGGAGCTAGTCAAAGCCAAATAGTCTCACCCGACTATTCCATCTTAAAACATACAGCCCCATCTGACCGCCAAAATTGCTTTAGCAAAACTTGTCTCAGATACCAGGAGCCCCGCCAATCTGGATTTTGCAGCCTAGGGAAGCTAGTCAAAACCAAATTGTCTCACCCGACAATTTAGTCTTAAAACATACAGCCTCACCTGGAAGTCAAAACTGCTTCACCAAACTTGTCTCAGATACCAGGAGCCCTGCCAAACTGGCTTTTGCAGCCTAGGGGAGCTAGTCAAAGCCAACAAGTCTCACCCGACTATTTAGTATTAAAGCATACATTTTTCACGTGGACGTAAAAACTGCGTTACCTATATTTGTCTCAGATACCAGGAGCCCTGCCAATCTGGCTTTTGCAGGCAAGGGAAGCTAGTCAAAACCAAATTGGCTCACCCGACAATTTAGTCTTAAAACATACAGCCTCACCTGGAAGTCAAAACTGCTTCACCAAACTTGTCTCAGATACCAGGAGCCCTGCCAATCTGGCTTTTGCAGCCTAGGGGAGCTAGTCAAAGCCAACAAGTCTCACCCGACTATTTAGTTTTAAAACATACATTTTCACGTGGACGTAAAAACTGCGTTACCTATATTTGTCTTAGATACCAGGAGCCCTGCCAATCTGGCTTTTGCAGGCTAGGGGAGCTAGTCAAAGCCAAATAGTCTCACCCGACTATTCCATCTTAAAACATACAGCCCCATCTGGCTGCCAAAATTGCTTTAGCAGAACTTGTCTCAGATACCAGGAGCCCCGCCAATCTGGCTTTTGCAGCCTAAGGGAGCTAGTCAAAACCAAATAGTCTCACCCGACTGATTAGTCTTAAAACATACAGCCTCACCTGGAAGTCAAAACTGCGACACCAAAACTTGTCTCAGATACCAGCACCCCTGCCAATTTGGCATTGGCAGCCTGGGGGAGCTAGTCAAAGCCAAATAGTCTCACCCGACTATTTAGTCTTAAAACATACAGCCTCACCTGGAAGTCAAAACTGCTTTATCAAAACTTGACTCAGATATCAGGAGCCCTGCCAATCTGGCATTTGCAGCCTAGGGAAGCTAGTTAAGGCCAAATAGTCTCACCCGACTACTTAATCTGAAAACATACAGCCTCACCTGGAAGTCAAAACTGCTTCACCAAAACTTGTCTCAGATGCCAGGAGCCCCGCCAATCTGGCTTTTGCAGCCTAATGGAGGTTGTCAAAGCCAAATTGTCTCACCCGACTATTTAGTCTGAAAACATACAGTCTCACCTGGAAGGCAAAACTGCTTTACAAAAACTTGTCTCAGATACCAGGACCCCTGCCGATCTGGCATTTGCAGCCTAGGGAAGCTAGTTAAGGCCAAATAGTCTCAACCGACTATTTAATTTAAAAGCATGAAGGCTCACCTGGAAGTCAAAACTGCTTTGCCACAAGTTGTCTCAGATACCAGGAGCCCTGCCAATTGTCATTTGCAGCCTAGGGGAGCTAGTCAAAGCCAAATAGTCTCACCCGACTATTCCATCTTAAAACATACAGCCTCACCTGGAAGTCAAAACTGCTTTATTAAAACTTGCCTCAGATACCAGGAGCCCTGCCAATCTGGAATTTGCAGCCTAGGGGAGCTAGTCAAAGCCAAATAGTCTCACCCGACTTTTCCATCTTAAAACATACAGCCTCACCTGGAAGTCAAAACTGCTTTAATAAAACTTGCCTCAGATACCAGGAGCCCTGCCAATCTGGAATTTGCAGCCTAGGGGAGCTAGTCAAAGCCAAATAGTCTCACCCGACTTTTCCATCTTAAAACATACAGCCTCACCTGGAAGTCAAAACTGCTTTAATAAAACTTGACTCAGATACCAGCACCCCTGCCAATCTTGCTTTTGCAGCCTAGGGGAGCTAGTCAAAGCCAAATAGTCTCACCCGACTTTTCCATCTTAAAACATACAGACCCATCTGGCCGCCAAAGTTGCTTAAACAAAACTTGTCTCAGATACCAGGAGCCCTGCCAATCTGGCTTTTGCAGCCTAGGGGAGCTGGTCAAAGCCAAATTGTCTCACCCGACTATTTAGTCTGAAAACATACAGATTCACTTGGAAGTCAAAACTGCTTTGCCAAAACTTGACTCAGATATCTGGACCCCTGTCAATCTGGCATATGCAGCCTAGGGGAGCCAGTCAAAGCCAAATAGTCTCACCCGACTATTTAGTCTTAAAGCATACAGTCTCACCTGGAAGGCAAAACTGCTTTACAAAAAGTTGTGTCAGATACCAGGAAACCTGTCAATTTGGCATTGCAGCCTAGGGGAGCTAGTCAAAGCCAAATAGTCTCACCCGACTATTTAGTCTGAAAACATACAGCCTCACCTGGAAGTCAAAACTGCTTTATCAAAACTTGACTCAGATATCAGGAGCCCTGCCAATCTTGCATTTGCAGCCTAGGGAAGCTAGTTAAGGCCAAATAGTCTCACCCGACTACTTAATCTGAAAGCATACAGGCTCACCTGGAAGTCAAAACTGCTTTGCCAAAACTTGACTCAGATACCAGGAGCCCTGCCAATTGTCATTTGCAGCCTAGGGGAGCTAGTCAAAGCCAAATAGTCTCACCCGACTATTTAGTCTTAAAGCATACAGTCTCACCTGGAAGGCAAAACTGCTTTACAAAAACTTGTCTCAGATACCAGGAGCCCGGTCAATTTGGCATTGCAGCCTAGGCGTGCAGGTCGAAACCAAATAGTCTCACCCGACTTTTGCATTTTAGAACATATTGCCCCATCTGTCCGCCAAAATTGCTTTAGCAAAACTTGTTTCAGATACCAGGAGCCCCGCCAATCTGGCTTTTGCAGACTAGGGGAGCTAGTCAAAGCCAAATAGTCTCACCCGACTTTTCCATCTTAAAACATACAGCCCCATCTGGCTGCCAAATTTGCTTTAGCAAAACTTGTCTCAGATACCAGGAGCCCTGCCAATCTGGCTTTTCCAGCCTAGGGGAGCTAGTCAAAGCCAAATAGTCTCACCCGACTATTTAGTCTGAAAACATACAGGCTCACCTGGAAGTCAAAACTGCTTTGCCAAAATTTGACTCATATACCAGGAGCCCTGCCAATTGTCATTTGCAGCCTAGGGGAGCTAGTCAAAGCCAAATAGTCTCACCCGACTATTCCATCTTAAAACATACAGCCTCACCTGGAAGTCAAAACTGCTTTACCAAAACTTGTCTCAGATACCAGAAGCCCTGCCAATCTGGAATTTGCAGTCTAGGGGAGCTAGTCAAAGCCAAATAGTCTCACCCCACTGTTCCATCTGAAAACATACAGCCCCAACTGTCCGCCAAAATTGCTTTAGCAAAACTTGTCTCAGATACCTGGAGCCCCGCCAATCTGGCTTTTGCAGCCTAGGGGAGCTTGTCAAAGCCAAATTGTCTCACCCGACTATTTAGTCTGAAAACATACAGTCTCACCTGGAAGGCAAAACTGCATTACAAAAACTTGTCTCAGATACCAGGACCCCTGCCAATCTGGCATTTGCAGCCTAGGGAAGCTAGTTAAGGCCAAATAGTCTCACCCGACTATTTAATCTGAAAGCATGAAGGCTCACCTGGAAGTCAAAACTGCTTTGCCAAAACTTTACTCAGATACCAGGAGCCCTGCCAATTGTCATTTGCAGCCTAGGGGAGCTAGTCAAAGCCAAATAGTCTCACCCGACTATTCCATCTTAAAACATACAGGCTCACCTGGAAGTCAAAACTGCTTTGCCAAAATTTGACTCAGATACCAGGAGCCCTGCCAATTGTCATTTGCAGCCTAGGGGAGCTAGTCAAAGCCAAATAGTCTCACCCGACTATTCCATCTTAAAACATACAGCCTCACCTGGAAGTCAAAACTGCTTTACCAAAACTTGTCTCAGATACCAGAAGCCCTGCCAATCTGGAATTTGCAGCCTAGGGGAGCTAGTCAAAGCCAAATAGTCAAAACTGCTTTACCAAAACTTGTCTCAGATACCAGAAGCCCTGCCAATCTGGAATTTGCAGCCTAGGGGAGCTAGTCAAAGCCAAATAGTCTCACCCCACTTTTCCATCTGAAAACATACAGCCCCAACTGTCCGCCAAAATTGCTTTAGCAAAACTTGTCTCAGATACCAGGAGCCCCGCCAATCTGGCTTTTGCAGCCTAGGGGAGCTTGTCAAAGCCAAATTGTCTCACCCGACTATTTAGTCTGAAAACATACAGTCTCACCTGGAAGGCAAAACTGCTTTACAAAAACTTGTCTCAGATACCAGGACCCCTGCCAATCTGGCATTTGCAGCCTAGGGAAGCTGGTTAAGGCCAAATAGTCTCACCCGACTATTTAATCTGAAAGCATGAAGGCTCACCTGGAAGTCAAAACTGCTTTGCCAAAACTTTACTCAGATACCAGGAGCCCTGCCAATTGTCATTTGCAGCCTAGGGGAGCTAGTCAAAGCCAAATAGTCTCACCCGACTTTTCCATCTTAAAACATACAGCCTCACCTGGAAGTCAAAACTGCTTTACCAAAACTTGTCTCAGATACCAGGAGCCCTGCCAATTGTCATTTGCAGCCTAGGGGAGCTAGTCAAAGCCAAATAGTCTCACCCGACTTTTCCATCTTAAAACATACAGCCTCACCTGGAAGTCAAAACTGCTTTACCAAAACTTGTCTCAGATACCAGGAGCCCTGCCAATTGTCATTTGCAGCCTAGGGGAGCTAGTCAAAGCCAAATAGTCTCACCCGACTATTCCATCTTAAAACATACAGCCTCACCTGGACGTCAAAACTGCATTACCAAAACTTGTCTCAGATACCAGGAGCCCTGCCAATCTGGCTTTTGCAGCCTAGGGGAGCTAGTCAAAGCCAAATAGTCTCACCCGACTATTCCATCTTAAAACATACAGCCTCACCTGGACGTCAAAACTGCATTACCAAAACTTGTCTCAGATACCAGAAGCCCTGCCAATCTGGAATTTGCAGCCTAGGGGAGCTAGTCAAAGCCAATTATTCTCACCCCACTTTTCCATCTGAAAACATACAGCCCCATCTGGCTGCCAAATTTGCTTTAGCAAAACTTGTCTCAGATACCAGGAGCCCTGCCAATCTGGCTTTTGCAGCCTAGGGGGAGCAAGTCAAAGCCAAATAGTCACACCCGACTGATTAGTCTTAAAACATACAGGGGAACACGCCAAAGCCAAACAGTCTCACCCGACTTTTCCATTTTAAAACATACAGCCCCATCTGGCCGCCAAAACATCTCTAGCAAAACTTGTCTCAGATACCAGGAGCCCTGCCAACCTTTCTTTTGCAGCCTAGGGGGAGCTAGTCAAAGCCAAATAGTCTCACCCGACTATTCCATCTTAAAACACACAGCCTCACCTGGAAGTCATAACTGCTTTGCCAAAACTTGACTCAGATACCAGGAGCCCTGCCAAATGGCATTTGCAGCCTAGGGGAGCTAGTCAAAGCCAAATAGTCTCACCCGACTTTTCCATCCTAAAACATACAGCCCCATCTGGCTGCCAAATTTGCTCTAGCAAGACTTGTCTCAGATACCAGGAGCCCTGCCAAATGGCATTTGCAGCCTAGGGGAGCTAGTCAAAGCCAAATAGTCTCACCCGACTTTTCCATCTTAAAACATACAGCCTCACCTGGAAGTCAAAACTGCTTTAATAAAACTTGCCTCAGATACCAGGAGCCCTGCCAATCTGGAATTTGCAGCCTAGGGGAGCTAGTCAAAGCCAAATAGTCTCACCCGACTTTTCCATCTTAAAACATACAGCCTCACCTGGAAGTCAAAACTGCTTTAATAAAACTTGACTCAGATACCAGCACCCCTGCCAATCTTGCTTTTGCAGCTTAGGGGAGCTAGTCAAAGCCAAATAGTCTCACCCGACTTTTCCATCTTAAAACATACAGACCCATCTGGCCGCCAAAGTTGCTTAAACAAAACTTGTCTCAGATACCAGGAGCCCTGCCAATCTGGCTTTTGCAGCCTAGGGGAGCTGGTCAAAGCCAAATTGTCTCACCCGACTATTCCATCTTAAAACATACAGATTCACTTGGAAGTCAAAACTGCTTTGCCAAAACTTGACTCAGATATCTGGACCCCTGTCAATCTGGCATATGCAGCCTAGGGGAGCCAGTCAAAGCCAAATAGTCTCACCCGACTATTTAGTCTTAAAGCATACAGTCTCACCTGGAAGGCAAAACTGCTTTACAAAAGTTGTGTCAGATACCAGGAGCCCTGTCAATTTGGCATTGCAGCCTAGGGGGAGCTAGTCAAAGCCAAATAGTCTCACCCGACTATTTAGTCTTAAAACATACAGCCTCACCTGGAAGTCAAAACTGCTTTATCAAAACTTGACTCAGATATCAGAAGCCCTGCCAATCTTGCATTTACAGCCTAGGGAAGCTAGTTAAGGCCAAATAGTCTCACCCGACTACTTAATCTGAAAGCATACAGGCTCACCTGGAAGTCAAAACTGCTTTGCCAAAACTTGACTCAGATACCAGGAGCCCTGCCAATTGTCATTTGCAGCCTAGGGGAGCTAGTCAAAGCCAAATAGTCTCACCCGACTATTTAGTCTTAAAGCATACAGTCTCACCTGGAAGGCAAAACTGCTTTACAAAAACTTGTCTCAGATACCAGGAGCCCGGTCAATTTGGCATTGCAGCCTAGGCGTGCAGGTCGAAACCAAATAGTCTCACCCGACTTTTGCATTTTAGAACATATAGCCCCATCTGTCCGCCAAAATTGCTTTAGCAAAACTTGTTTCAGATACCAGGAGCCCCGCCAATCTGGCTTTTGCAGACTAGGGGAGCTAGTCAAAGCCAAATAGTCTCACCCGACTTTTCCATCTTAAAACATACAGCCCCATCTGGCTGCCAAATTTGCTTTAGCAAAACTTGTCTCAGATACCAGGAGCCCTGCCAATCTGGCTTTTCCAGCCTAGGGGAGCTAGTCAAAGCCAAATAGTCTCACCCGACTATTTAGTCTGAAAACATACAGGCTCACCTGGAAGTCAAAACTGCTTTGCCAAAATTTGACTCATATACCAGGAGCCCTGCCAATTGTCATTTGCAGCCTAGGGGAGCTAGTCAAAGCCAAATAGTCTCACCCGACTATTCCATCTTAAAACATACAGCCTCACCTGGAAGTCAAAACTGCTTTACCAAAACTTGTCTCAGATACCAGAAGCCCTGCCAATCTGGAATTTGCAGTCTAGGGGAGCTAGTCAAAGCCAAATAGTCTCACCCCACTGTTCCATCTGAAAACATACAGCCCCAACTGTCCGCCAAAATTGCTTTAGCAAAACTTGTCTCAGATACCAGGAGCCCCGCCAATCTGGCTTTTGCAGCCTAGGGGAGCTTGTCAAAGCCAAATTGTCTCACCCGACTATTTAGTCTGAAAACATACAGTCTCACCTGGAAGGCAAAACTGCATTACAAAAACTTGTCTCAGATACCAGGACCCCTGCCAATCTGGCATTTGCAGCCTAGGGAAGCTAGTTAAGGCCAAATAGTCTCACCCGACTATTTAATCTGAAAGCATGAAGGCTCACCTGGAAGTCAAAACTGCTTTGCCAAAACTTGACTCAGATACCAGGAGCCCTGCCAATTGTCATTTGCAGCCTAGGGGAGCTAGTCAAAGCCAAATAGTCTCACCCGACTACTTAATCTGAAAGCATACAGGCTCACCTGGAAGTCAAAACTGCTTTGCCAAAATTTGACTCAGATACCAGGAGCCCTGCCAATTGTCATTTGCAGCCTAGGGGAGCTAGTCAAAGCCAAATAGTCTCACCCGACTATTCCATCTTAAAACATACAGCCTCACCTGGAAGTCAAAACTGATTTACCAAAACTTGTCTCAGATACCAGAAGCCCTGCCAATCTGGAATTTGCAGCCTAGGGGAGCTAGTCAAAGCCAAATAGTCAAAACTGCTTTACCAAAACTTGTCTCAGATACCAGAAGCCCTGCCAATCTGGAATTTGCAGCCTAGGGGAGCTAGTCAAAGCCAAATAGTCTCACCCCACTTTTCCATCTGAAAACATACAGCCCCAACTGTCCGCCAAAATTGCTTTAGCAAAACTTGTCTCAGATACCAGGAGCCCCGCCAATCTGGCTTTTGCAGCCTAGGGGAGCTTGTCAAAGCCAAATTGTCTCACCCGACTATTTAGTCTGAAAACATACAGTCTCACCTGGAAGGCAAAACTGCTTTACAAAAACTTGTCTCAGATACCAGGACCCCTGCCAATCTGGCATTTGCAGCCTAGGGAAGCTAGTTAAGGCCAAATAGTCTCACCCGACTATTTAATCTGAAAGCATGAAGGCTCACCTGGAAGTCAAAACTGCTTTGCCAAAACTTTACTCAGATACCAGGAGCCCTGCCAATTGTCATTTGCAGCCTAGGGGAGCTAGTCAAAGCCAAATAGTCTCACCCGACTTTTCCATCTTAAAACATACAGCCTCACCTGGAAGTCAAAACTGCTTTACCAAAACTTGTCTCAGATACCAGGAGCCCTGCCAATTGTCATTTGCAGCCTAGGGGAGCTAGTCAAAGCCAAATAGTCTCACCCGACTTTTCCATCTTAAAACATACAGCCTCACCTGGAAGTCAAAACTGCTTTACCAAAACTTGTCTCAGATACCAGGAGCCCTGCCAATTGTCATTTGCAGCCTAGGGGAGCTAGTCAAAGCCAAATAGTCTCACCCGACTATTCCATCTTAAAACATACAGCCTCACCTGGACGTCAAAACTGCATTACCAAAACTTGTCTCAGATACCAGGAGCCCTGCCAATCTGGCTTTTGCAGCCTAGGGGAGCTAGTCAAAGCCAAATAGTCTCACCCGACTATTTAGTCTGAAAACCTACAGGCTCACCTGGAAGTCAAAACTGCTTTGCCAAAATTTGACTCAGATACCAGGAGCCCTGCCAATTGTCATTTGCAGCCTAGGGGAGCTAGTCAAAGCCAAATAGTCTCATCCGACTATTCCATCTTAAAACATACAGCCTCACCTGGAAGTCAAAACTGCTTTACCAAAACTTGTCTCAGATACCAGAAGCCCTGCCAATCTGGAATTTGCAGCCTAGGGGAGCAAGTCAAAGCCAAATAGTCACACCCGACTGATTAGTCTTAAAACATACAGGGGAACACGCCAAAGCCAAACAGTCTCACCCGACTTTTCCATTTTAAAACATACAGCCCCATCTGGCCGCCAAAACATCTCTAGCAAAACTTGTCTCAGATACCAGGAGCCCTGCCAACCTTTCTTTTGCAGCCTAGGGGAGCTAGTCAAAGCCAAATAGTCTCACCCGACTATTCCATCTTAAAACACACAGCCTCACCTGGAAGTCATAACTGCTTTGCCAAAACTTGACTCAGATACCAGGAGCCCTGCCAAATGGCATTTGCAGCCTAGGGGAGCTAGTCAAAGCCAAATAGTCTCACCCGACTTTTCCATCCTAAAACATACAGCCCCATCTGGCTGCCAAATTTGCTCTAGCAAGACTTGTCTCAGATACCAGGAGCCCTGCCAATCTGGCATTTGCAGCCTAGGGGAGCTAGTCAAAGCCAAATAGTCTCACCCGACTATTCCATCTTAAAACATACAGCCTCACCTGGAAGTCAAAACTGCTTTACCAAAACTTGTCTCAGATACCAGGAGCCCTGCCAATCTGGAATTTGCAGCCTAGGGGAGGTAGTCAAAGCCAAATAGTCTCACCCGATTTTTCCATCTTAAAACATACAGCCCCATCTGGCTGCCAAATTTGCTTTAGCAAAACTTGTCTCAGATACCAGGAGCCCTGCCAATCTGGCTTTTGAAGCCTAGGGGAGCAAGTCAAAGCCCAATAGTCTCACCCGACTGATTAGTCTTAAAACATACAGGGAACAAGTCAAAGCCAAACAGTCTCACCCGACTTTTGCATTTTAAAACATACAGCCCCATCCGGCCGCCAAAACATCTCTAGCAAAACTTGTCTCAGATACCAGGAGCCCTGTCAATTTGGCATTGCAGCCTAGGCGAGCTAGTCAAAGCCAAATAGTCTCACCCGACTATTTAGTCTTAAAACATACAGCCTCACCTGGAAGTCAAAACTGCTTTATCAAAACTTGACTCAGATATCAGGAGCCCTGCCAATCTGGCATTTGCAGCCTAGGGAAGCTAGTTAAGGCCAAATAGTCTCACCCGACTACTTAATCTGAAAGCATACAGGCTCACCTGGAAGTCAAAACTGCTTTGCCAAAACTTGACTCAGATACCAGGAGCCCTGCCAATTGTCATTTGCAGCCTAGGGGAGCTAGTCAAAGCCAAATAGTCTCACCCGACTATTTAGTCTTAAAGCATACAGTCTCACCTAGAAGGCAAAACTGCTTTACAAAAACTTGTCTCAGATACCAGGAGCCCGGTCAATTTGGCATTGCAGCCTAGGCGTGCAGGTCAAAACCAAATAGTCTCACCCGACTTTTGCATTTTAGAACATATAGCCCCATCTGTCCGCCAAAATTGCTTTAGCAAAACTTGTTTCAGATACCAGGAGCCCCGCCAATCTGGCTTTTGCAGACTAGGGGAGCTAGTCAAAGCCAAATAGTCTCACCCGACTATTTAGTCTGAAAACATACAGGCTCACCTGGAAGTCAAAACTGCTTTATCAAAACTTGGCTCAGATACCAGGAGCCCTGCCAATTGTCATTTGCAGCCTAGGGGAGCTAGTCAAAGCCAAATAGTCTCACCCGACTATTCCATCTTAAAACATACAGCCTCACCTGGAAGTCAAAACTGCTTTACCAAAACTTGTCTCAGATACCAGAAGCCCTGCCAATCTGGAATTTGCAGCCTAGGGGAGCTAGTCAAAGCCAAATAGTCTCACCCCACTTTTCCATCTGAAAACATACAGCCCCAACTGTCCGCCAAAATTGCTTTAGCAAAACTTGTCTCAGATACCAGGAGCCACGCCAATCTGGCTTTTGCAGCCTAGGGGAGCTTGTCAAAGCCAAATTGTCTCACCCGACTATTTAGTCTGAAAACATACAGTCTCACCTGGAAGGCAAAACTGCTTTACAAAAACTTGTCTCAGATACCAGGACCCCTGCCAATCTGGCATTTGCAGCCTAGGGAAGCTAGTTAAGGCCAAACAGTCTCACCCGACTTTTCCATTTTAAAACATACAGCCCCACCTGGCCGCCAAAATTGCTTTAGCAAAACATGTCTCAGATACCAGGAGCCCCTGCCAATCTGGAATTTGCAGCCTAGGGAGCTAGTCAAAGCCAAATAGTCTCACCCGACTTTTCCATCCTAAAACATACAGCCCCATCTGGCTGCCAAATTTGCTTTAGCAAAACTTGTCTCAGATACCAGGAGCCCTGCCAATCTGGCTTTTGCAGCCTAGGGGAGCTAGTCAAAGCCAAATAGTCTCACCCGACTATTTAATCTTAAAACATACAGCCTCACCTGGAAGTCAAAACTGCTTTACCAAAACTTGTCTCAGATACCAGGAGCTCGGTCAATTTGGCATTGCAGCCTAGGGGTGCAGGTCAAAGCCAAATAGTCTCACCCGACTTTTGCATTTTAATACATACAGCCCCATCTGGCCGCCAAAACTGCTCTAGCAAAACTTGTCTCAGATACCAGGAGCCCTGCCAATCTGGAATTTGCAGCCTAGGGGAGCTAGTCAAAGCCAAATAGTCTCACCCGACTTTTCCATCTTAAAACATACAGCCCCATCTGGCTGTCAAATTTGCTTTAGCAAAACTTGTCTCAGATACCAGGAGCCCCGCCAATTTGGCTTTTGAAGCCTAGGGGAGCAATTCAAAGCCAAATAGTCTCACCCGACTGATTAGTCTGAAAACATACAGGGGAACAAGTCAAAGCCAAACAGTCTCACCCGACTTTTGCATTTTAAAACATACAGCCCCATCTGGCCGCCAAAACATCTCTAGCAAAACTTGTCTCAGATACCAGGAGCCCTGCCAATCTGGCTTTTGCAGCCTAGGGGAGCTAGTCAAAGCCAAATAGTCTCACCCGACTATTTAGTCTTAAAACATACAGCGTCACCTGGAAGTCAAAACTGCGTCACCAAAACTTGTCTCAGATACCAGGAGCCCTGCCAATCCTGCATTTGCAGCCTAGGGGAGCTAGTCAAAGCCAAATAGTCTCACCCGACTATTCCATCTGAAAACATACAGCCTCACCTGGAAGGCAAAACTGCTTTACAAAAACTTGTCTCAGATACCAGGAGCCCTGCCAATCTGGCTTTTGCAGCCTAGGGGAGCTAGTCAAAGCCAAATAGTCTCACCCGACTGATTAGTCTGAAAACATACAGGGGAACAAGTCAAAGCCAAACAGTCTCACCCGACTTTTGCATTTTAAAACATACAGCCCCATCTGGCCGCCAAAACATCTCTAGCAAAACTTGTCTCAGATACCAGGAGCCCTGCCAATCTGGCTTTTGCAGCCTAGGGGAGCTAGTCAAAGCCAAATAGTCTCACCCGACTATTTAGTCTTAAAACATACAGCCTCACCTTGAAGTCAAAACTGCGTCACCAAAACTTGTCTCAGATACCAGGAGCCCTGCCAATCCTGCATTTGCAGCCTAGGGGTGCAGGTCAAAACCAAATAGTCTCACCCGACTTTTGCATTTTAAAACATACAGCCCCATCTGGCCGCCAAAACTGCTCTAGCAAAACTTGTCTCAGATACCAGGAGCCCTGCCAATTGTCATTTGCAGCCTAGGGGAGCTAGTCAAAGCCAAATAGTCTCACCCGACTTTTCCATCTTAAAACATACAGCCTCACCTGGAAGTCAAAACTGCTTTACCAAAACTTGTCTCAGATACCAGGAGCCCTGCCAATTGTCATTTGCAGCCTAGGGGAGCTAGTCAAAGCCAAATAGTCTCACCCGACTTTTCCATCTTAAAACATACAGTCTCACCTGGAAGGCAAAACTGCTTTACAAAAACTTGTCTCAGATACCAGGAGCCCGGTCAATTTGGCATTGCAGCCTAGGCATGCAGGTCAAAACCAAATAGTCTCACCCGACTTTTGCATTTTAGAACATATAGCCCCATCTGTCCGCCAAAATTGCTTTAGCAAAACTTGTTTCAGATACCAGGAGCCCCGCCAATCTGGCTTTTGCAGACTAGGGGAGCTAGTCAAAGCCAAATAGTCTCACCCGACTATTTAGTCTGAAAACATACAGTCTCACCTGGAAGGCAAAACTGCTATACAAAAACTTGTCTCAGATACCAGGACCCCTGCCAATCTGGCATTTGCAGCCTAGGGAAGCTAGTTAAGGCCAAATAGTCTCACCCGACTATTTAATCTGAAAGCATGAAGGCTCACCTGGAAGTCAAAACTGCTTTGCCAAAACTTTACTCAGATACCAGGAGCCCTGCCAATTGTCATTTGCAGCCTAGGGGAGCTAGTCAAAGCCAAATAGTCTCACCCGACTTTTCCATCTTAAAACATACAGCCTCACCTGGAAGTCAAAACTGCTTTACCAAAACTTGTCTCAGATACCAGGAGCCCTGCCAATTGTCATTTGCAGCCTAGGGGAGCTAGTCAAAGCCAAATAGTCTCACCCGACTTTTCCATCTTAAAACATACAGCCTCACCTGGAAGTCAAAACTGCTTTACCAAAACTTGTCTCAGATACCAGGAGCCCTGCCAATTGTCATTTGCAGCCTAGGGGAGCTAGTCAAAGCCAAATAGTCTCACCCGACTATTCCATCTTAAAACATACAGCCTCACCTGGACGTCAAAACTGCATTACCAAAACTTGTCTCAGATACCAGGAGCCCTGCCAATCTGGCTTTTGCAGCCTAGGGGAGCTAGTCAAAGCCAAATAGTCTCACCCGACTATTTAGTCTGAAAACCTACAGGCTCACCTGGAAGTCAAAACTGCTTTGCCAAAATTTGACTCAGATACCAGGAGCCCTGCCAATTGTCATTTGCAGCCTAGGGGAGCTAGTCAAAGCCAAATAGTCTCATCCGACTATTCCATCTTAAAACATACAGCCTCACCTGGAAGTCAAAACTGCTTTACCAAAACTTGTCTCAGATACCAGGAGCCCCGCAAATCTGGAATTTGCAGCCTAGGGGAGCAAGTCAAAGCCAAATAGTCACACCCGACTGATTAGTCTTAAAACATACAGGGAACACGCCAAAGCCAAACAGTCTCACCCGACTTTTCCATTTTAAAACATACAGCCCCATCTGGCCGCCAAAACATCTCTAGCAAAACTTGTCTCAGATACCAGGAGCCCTGCCAACCTTTCTTTTGCAGCCTAGGGAGCTAGTCAAAGCCAAATAGTCTCACCCGACTATTCCATCTTAAAACACACAGCCTCACCTGGAAGTCATAACTGCTTTGCCAAAACTTGTCTCAGATACCAGGAGCCCTGCCAATTGTCATTTGCAGCCTAGGGGAGCTAGTCAAAGCCAAATAGTCTCACCCGACTTTTCCATCTTAAAACATACAGCCTCACCTGGAAGTCAAAACTGCTTTACCAAAACTTGTCTCAGATACCAGGAGCCCTGCCAATCTGGCTTTTGCAGCCTAGGGGAGCTAGTCAAAGCCAAATAGTCTCACCCGACTATTTAGTCTGAAAACCTACAGGCTCACCTGGAAGTCAAAACTGCTTTGCCAAAACTTGTCTCAGATACCAGGAGCCCTGCCAATTGTCATTTGCAGCCTAGGGGAGCTAGTCAAAGCCAAATAGTCTCACCCGACTTTTCCATCTTAAAACATACAGCCTCACCTGGAAGTCAAAACTGCTTTACCAAAACTTGTCTCAGATACCAGGAGCCCTGCCAATTGTCATTTGCAGCCTAGGGGAGCTAGTCAAAGCCAAATAGTCTCATCCGACTATTCCATCTTAAAACATACAGCCTCACCTGGAAGTCAAAACTGCTTTACCAAAACTTGTCTCAGATACCAGAAGCCCTGCCAATCTGGAATTTGCAGCCTAGGGGAGCTAGTCAAAGCCAAATAGTCTCACCCGACTATTTAGTCTTAAAGCATACAGTCTCACCTAGAAGGCAAAACTGCTTTACAAAAACTTGTCTCAGATACCAGGAGCCCGGTCAATTTGGCATTGCAGCCTAGGCGTGCAGGTCAAAACCAAATAGTCTCACCCGACTTTTGCATTTTAGAACATATAGCCCCATCTGTCCGCCAAAATTGCTTTAGCAAAACTTGTTTCAGATACCAGGAGCCCCGCCAATCTGGCTTTTGCAGACTAGGGGAGCTAGTCAAAGCCAAATAGTCTCACCCGACTATTTAGTCTGAAAACATACAGGCTCACCTGGAAGTCAAAACTGCTTTATCAAAACTTGGCTCAGATACCAGGAGCCCTGCCAATTGTCATTTGCAGCCTAGGGGGCTAGTCAAAGCCAAATAGTCTCACCCGACTATTCCATCTTAAAACATACAGCCTCACCTGGAAGTCAAAACTGCTTTACCAAAACTTGTCTCAGATACCAGAAGCCCTGCCAATCTGGAATTTGCAGCCTAGGGGAGCTAGTCAAAGCCAAATAGTCTCACCCCACTTTTCCATCTGAAAACATACAGCCCCAACTGTCCGCCAAAATTGCTTTAGCAAAACTTGTCTCAGATACCAGGAGCCACGCCAATCTGGCTTTTGCAGCCCTAGGGGAGCTTGTCAAAGCCAAATTGTCTCACCCGACTATTTAGTCTGAAAACATACAGTCTCACCTGGAAGGCAAAACTGCTTTACAAAAACTTGTCTCAGATACCAGGACCCCTGCCAATCTGGCATTTGCAGCCTAGGGAAGCTAGTTAAGGCCAAACAGTCTCACCCGACTTTTCCATTTAAAACATACAGCCCCACCTGGCCGCCAAAATTGCTTTAGCAAAACATGTCTCAGATACCAGGAGCCCCTGCCAATCTGGAATTTGCAGCCTAGGGGAGCTAGTCAAAGCCAAATAGTCTCACCCGACTTTTCCATCCTAAAACATACAGCCCCATCTGGCTGCCAAATTTGCTTTAGCAAAACTTGTCTCAGATACCAGGAGCCCTGCCAATCTGGCTTTTGCAGCCTAGGGGAGCTAGTCAAAGCCAAATAGTCTCACCCGACTATTTAATCTTAAAACATACAGCCTCACCTGGAAGTCAAAACTGCTTTACCAAAACTTGTCTCAGATACCAGGAGCTCGGTCAATTTGGCATTGCAGCCTAGGGGTGCAGGTCAAAACCAAATAGTCTCACCCGACTTTTGCATTTTAATACATACAGCCCCATCTGGCCGCCAAAACTGCTCTAGCAAAACTTGTCTCAGATACCAGGAGCCCTGCCAATCTGGAATTTGCAGCCTAGGGGGAGCTAGTCAAAGCCAAATAGTCTCACCCGACTTTTCCATCTTAAAACATACAGCCCCATCTGGCTGTCAAATTTGCTTTAGCAAAACTTGTCTCAGATACCAGGAGCCCCGCCAATTTGGCTTTTGAAGCCTAGGGGAGCAATTCAAAGCCAAATAGTCTCACCCGACTGATTAGTCTGAAAACATACAGGGGAACAAGTCAAAGCCAAACAGTCTCACCCGACTTTTGCATTTTAAAACATACAGCCCCATCTGGCCGCCAAAACATCTCTAGCAAAACTTGTCTCAGATACCAGGAGCCCTGCCAATCTGGCTTTTGCAGCCTAGGGGAGCTAGTCAAAGCCAAATAGTCTCACCCGACTATTTAGTCTTAAAACATACAGCGTCACCTGGAAGTCAAAACTGCGTCACCAAAACTTGTCTCAGATACCAGGAGCCCTGCCAATCCTGCATTTGCAGCCTAGGGGAGCTAGTCAAAGCCAAATAGTCTCACCCGACTATTCCATCTGAAAACATACAGCCTCACCTGGAAGGCAAAACTGCTTTACAAAAACTTGTCTCAGATACCAGGAGCCCTGCCAATCTGGCTTTTGCAGCCTAGGGGAGCTAGTCAAAGCCAAATAGTCTCACCCGACTGATTAGTCTGAAAACATACAGGGGAACAAGTCAAAGCCAAACAGTCTCACCCGACTTTTGCATTTTAAAACATACAGCCCCATCTGGCCGCCAAAACATCTCTAGCAAAACTTGTCTCAGATACCAGGAGCCCTGCCAATCTGGCTTTTGCAGCCTAGGGGAGGCTAGTCAAAGCCAAATAGTCTCACCCGACTATTTAGTCTTAAAACATACAGCCTCACCTGGAAGTCAAAACTGCGTCACCAAAACTTGTCTCAGATACCAGGAGCCCTGCCAATCCTGCATTTGCAGCCTAGGGGTGCAGGTCAAAACCAAATAGTCTCACCCGACTTTTGCATTTTAAAACATACAGCCCCATCTGGCCGCCAAAACTGCTCTAGCAAAACTTGTCTCAGATACCAGGAGCCCTGCCAATTGTCATTTGCAGCCTAGGGGAGCTAGTCAAAGCCAAATAGTCTCACCCGACTTTTCCATCTTAAAACATACAGCCTCACCTGGAAGTCAAAACTGCTTTACCAAAACTTGTCTCAGATACCAGGAGCCCTGCCAATTGTCATTTGCAGCCTAGGGGAGCTAGTCAAAGCCAAATAGTCTCACCCGACTTTTCCATCTTAAAACATACAGTCTCACCTGGAAGGCAAAACTGCTTTACAAAACTTGTCTCAGATACCAGGAGCCCGGTCAATTTGGCATTGCAGCCTAGGCATGCAGGTCAAAACCAAATAGTCTCACCCGACTTTTGCATTTTAGAACATATAGCCCCATCTGTCCGCCAAAATTGCTTTAGCAAAACTTGTTTCAGATACCAGGAGCCCCGCCAATCTGGCTTTTGCAGACTAGGGGAGCTAGTCAAAGCCAAATAGTCTCACCCGACTATTTAGTCTGAAAACATACAGTCTCACCTGGAAGGCAAAACTGCTATACAAAAACTTGTCTCAGATACCAGGACCCCTGCCAATCTGGCATTTGCAGCCTAGGGAAGCTAGTTAAGGCCAAATAGTCTCACCCGACTATTTAATCTGAAAGCATGAAGGCTCACCTGGAAGTCAAAACTGCTTTGCCAAAACTTTACTCAGATACCAGGAGCCCTGCCAATTGTCATTTGCAGCCTAGGGGAGCTAGTCAAAGCCAAATAGTCTCACCCGACTTTTCCATCTTAAAACATACAGCCTCACCTGGAAGTCAAAACTGCTTTACCAAAACTTGTCTCAGATACCAGGAGCCCTGCCAATTGTCATTTGCAGCCTAGGGGAGCTAGTCAAAGCCAAATAGTCTCACCCGACTTTTCCATCTTAAAACATACAGCCTCACCTGGAAGTCAAAACTGCTTTACCAAAACTTGTCTCAGATACCAGGAGCCCTGCCAATTGTCATTTGCAGCCTAGGGGAGCTAGTCAAAGCCAAATAGTCTCACCCGACTATTCCATCTTAAAACATACAGCCTCACCTGGACGTCAAAACTGCATTACCAAAACTTGTCTCAGATACCAGGAGCCCTGCCAATCTGGCTTTTTGCAGCCTAGGGGAGCTAGTCAAAGCCAAATAGTCTCACCCGACTATTTAGTCTGAAAACCTACAGGCTCACCTGGAAGTCAAAACTGCTTTGCCAAAATTTGACTCAGATACCAGGAGCCCTGCCAATTGTCATTTGCAGCCTAGGGGAGCTAGTCAAAGCCAAATAGTCTCATCCGACTATTCCATCTTAAAACATACAGCCTCACCTGGAAGTCAAAACTGCTTTACCAAAACTTGTCTCAGATACCAGAAGCCCTGCCAATCTGGAATTTGCAGCCTAGGGGAGCAAGTCAAAGCCAAATAGTCACACCCGACTGATTAGTCTTAAAACATACAGGGGAACACGCCAAAGCCAAACAGTCTCACCCGACTTTTCCATTTTAAAACATACAGCCCCATCTGGCCGCCAAAACATCTCTAGCAAAACTTGTCTCAGATACCAGGAGCCCTGCCAACCTTTCTTTAGCAGCCTAGGGGAGCTAGTCAAAGCCAAATAGTCTCACCCGACTATTCCATCTTAAAACACACAGCCTCACCTGGAAGTCATAACTGCTTTGCCAAAACTTGACTCAGATACCAGGAGCCCTGCCAAATGGCATTTGCAGCCTAGGGAGCTAGTCAAAGCCAAATAGTCTCACCCGACTTTTCCATCCTAAAACATACAGCCCCATCTGGCTGCCAAATTTGCTCTAGCAAGACTTGTCTCAGATACCAGGAGCCCTGCCAATCTGCCATTTGCAGCCTAGGGGAGCTAGTCAAAGCCAAATAGTCTCACCCGACTATTCCATCTTAAAACATACAGCCTCACCTGGAAGTCAAAACTGCTTTACCAAAACTTGTCTCAGATACCAGGAGCCCTGCCAATCTGGAATTTGCAGCCTAGGGGAGGTAGTCAAAGCCAAATAGTCTCACCCGATTTTTCCATCTTAAAACATACAGCCCCATCTGGCTGCCAAATTTGCTTTTAGCAAAACTTGTCTCAGATACCAGGAGCCCTGCCAATCTGGCTTTTGAAGCCTAGGGGGAGCAAGTCAAAGCCAAATAGTCTCACCCGACTGATTAGTCTTAAAACATACAGGGGAACAAGTCAAAGCCAAACAGTCTCACCCGACTTTTGCATTTTAAAACATACAGCCCCATCCGGCCGCCAAAACATCTCTAGCAAAACTTGTCTCAGATACCAGGAGCCCTGTCAATTTGGCATTGCAGCCTAGGCGAGCTAGTCAAAGCCAAATAGTCTCACCCGACTATTTAGTCTTAAAACATACAGCCTCACCTGGAAGTCAAAACTGCTTTATCAAAACTTGACTCAGATATCAGGAGCCCTGCCAATCTGGCATTTGCAGCCTAGGGAAGCTAGTTAAGGCCAAATAGTCTCACCCGACTACTTAATCTGAAAGCATACAGGCTCACCTGGAAGTCAAAACTGCTTTGCCAAAACTTGACTCAGATACCAGGAGCCCTGCCAATTGTCATTTGCAGCCTAGGGGAGCTAGTCAAAGCCAAATAGTCTCACCCGACTATTTAGTCTTAAAGCATACAGTCTCACCTGGAAGGCAAAACTGCTTTACAAAAACTTGTCTCAGATACCAGGAGCCCGGTCAATTTGGCATTGCAGCCTAGGCGTGCAGGTCAAAACCAAATAGTCTCACCCGACTTTTGCATTTTAGAACATATAGCCCCATCTGTCCGCCAAAATTGCTTTAGCAAAACTTGTTTCAGATACCAGGAGCCCTGCCAATCTGGCTTTTGCAGACTAGGGGAGCTAGTCAAAGCCAAATAGTCTCACCCGACTATTTAGTCTGAAAACATACAGGCTCACCTGGAAGTCAAAACTGCTTTGCCAAAACTTGACTCAGATACCAGGAGCCCTGCCAATTGTCATTTGCAGCCTAGGGGAGCTAGTCAAAGCCAAATAGTCTCACCCGACTATTCCATCTTAAAACATACAGCCTCACCTGGAAGTCAAAACTGCTTTACCAAAACTTGTCTCAGATACCAGAAGCCCTGCCAATCTGGAATTTGCAGCCTAGGGGAGCTAGTCAAAGCCAAATAGTCTCACCCCACTTTTCCATCTGAAAACATACAGCCCCAACTGTCCGCCAAAATTGCTTTAGCAAAACTTGTCTCAGATACCAGGAGCCACGCCAATCTGGCTTTTGCAGCCTAGGGGAGCTTGTCAAAGCCAAATTGTCTCACCCGACTATTTAGTCTGAAAACATACAGTCTCACCTGGAAGGCAAAACTGCTTTACAAAAACTTGTCTCAGATACCAGGACCCCTGCCAATCTGGCATTTGCAGCCTAGGGAAGCTAGTTAAGGCCAAACAGTCTCACCCGACTTTTCCATTTTAAAACATACAGCCCCACCTGGCCGCCAAAATTGCTTTAGCAAAACATGTCTCAGATACCAGGAGCCCCTGCCAATCTGGAATTTGCAGCCTAGGGGAGCTAGTCAAAGCCAAATAGTCTCACCCGACTTTTCCATCCTAAAACATACAGCCCCATCTGGCTGCCAAATTTGCTTTAGCAAAACTTGTCTCAGATACCAGGGAGCCCTGCCAATCTGGCTTTTGCAGCCTAGGGGAGCTAGTCAAAGCCAAATAGTCTCACCCGACTATTTAATCTTAAAACATACAGCCTCACCTGGAAGTCAAAACTGCTTTACCAAAACTTGTCTCAGATACCAGGAGCTCGGTCAATTTGGCATTGCAGCCTAGGGGTGCAGGTCAAAACCAAATAGTCTCACCCGACTTTTGCATTTTAATACATACAGCCCCATCTGGCCGCCAAAACTGCTCTAGCAAAACTTGTCTCAGATACCAGGAGCCCTGCCAATCTGGAATTTGCAGCCTAGGGGAGCTAGTCAAAGCCAAATAGTCTCACCCGACTTTTCCATCTTAAAACATACAGCCCCATCTGGCTGTCAAATTTGCTTTAGCAAAACTTGTCTCAGATACCAGGAGCCCCGCCAATTTGGCTTTTGAAGCCTAGGGGAGCAATTCAAAGCCAAATAGTCTCACCCGACTGATTAGTCTGAAAACATACAGGGGAACAAGTCAAAGCCAAACAGTCTCACCCGACTTTTGCATTTTAAAACATACAGCCCCATCTGGCCGCCAAAACATCTCTAGCAAAACTTGTCTCAGATACCAGGAGCCCTGCCAATCTGGCTTTTGCAGCCTAGGGGAGCTAGTCAAAGCCAAATAGTCTCACCCGACTATTTAGTCTTAAAACATACAGCGTCACCTGGAAGTCAAAACTGCGTCACCAAAACTTGTCTCAGATACCAGGAGCCCTGCCAATCCTGCATTTGCAGCCTAGGGGAGCTAGTCAAAGCCAAATAGTCTCACCCGACTATTCCATCTGAAAACATACGGCCTCACCTGGAAGGCAAAACTGCTTTACAAAAACTTGTCTCAGATACCAGGAGCCCTGCCAATCTGGCTTTTGCAGCCTAGGGGAGCTAGTCAAAGCCAAATAGTCTCACCCGACTGATTAGTCTGAAAACATACAGGGGAACAAGTCAAAGCCAAACAGTCTCACCCGACTTTTGCATTTTAAAACATACAGCCCCATCTGGCCGCCAAAACATCTCTAGCAAAACTTGTCTCAGATACCAGGAGCCCTGCCAATCTGGCTTTTGCAGCCTAGGGGAGCTAGTCAAAGCCAAATAGTCTCACCCGACTATTTAGTCTTAAAACATACAGCCTCACCTGGAAGTCAAAACTGCGTCACCAAAACTTGTCTCAGATACCAGGAGCCCTGCCAATCCTGCATTTGCAGCCTAGGGGTGCAGGTCAAAACCAAATAGTCTCACCCGACTTTTGCATTTTAAAACATACAGCCCCATCTGGCCGCCAAAACTGCTCTAGCAAAACTTGTCTCAGATACCAGGAGCCCTGCCAATCTGGCTTTTGCAGCCTAGGGGAGCTAGTCAAAGCCAAATAGTCTCACCCGACTATTCCATCTTAAAACATACAGCCCCATCTGACCGCCAAAATTGCTTTAGCAAAACTTTTCTCAGATACCAGGAGCCCTGCCAATTGTCATTTGCAGCCTAGGGGAGCTAGTCAAAGCCAAATAGTCTCACCCGACTATTCCATCTTAAAACATACAGCCTCACCTGGACGTCAAAACTGCATTACCAAAACTTGTCTCAGATACCAGGAGCCCTGCCAATCTGGCTTTTGCAGCCTAGGGGAGCTAGTCAAAGCCAAATAGTCTCACCCGACTATTTAGTCTGAAAACCTACAGGCTCACCTGGAAGTCAAAACTGCTTTGCCAAAATTTGACTCAGATACCAGGAGCCCTGCCAATTGTCATTTGCAGCCTAGGGGGAGCTAGTCAAAGCCAAATAGTCTCACCCGACTATTCCATCTTAAAACATACAGCCTCACCTGGAAGTCAAAACTGCTTAACCAAAACTTGTCTCAGATACCAGAAGCCCTGCCAATCTGGAATTTGCAGCCTAGGGGAGCTAGTCAAAGCCAAATATTCTCACCCCACTTTTCCATCTTAAAACATACAGCCCCATCTGGCTGCCAAATTTGCTTTAGCAAAACTTGTCTCAGATACCAGGAGCCCTGCCAATCTGGCTTTTGCAGCCCTAGGGGAGCAAGTCAAAGCCAAATAGTCACACCCGACTGATTAGTCTTAAAACATACAGGGGAACACGCCAAAGCCAAACAGTCTCACCCGACTTTTCCATTTTAAAACATACAGCCCCATCTGGCCGCCAAAACATCTCTAGCAAAACTCTTTTCAGATACCAGGAGCCCTGCCAATCTGGCTTTTGCAGCCTAGGGGAGCTAGTCAAAGCCAAATAGTCTCACCCGACTATTTAGTCTTAAACATACAGCCTCACCTGGAAGTCAAAACTGCGACACCAAAACTTGTCTCAGATACCAGCACCCCTGCCAATCTGGCATTTGCAGCCTAGGGGAGCTAGTCAAAGCCAAATAGTCTCACCCGACTATTCCATCTTAAAACATACAGCCTCACCTGGAAGTCATAACTGCTTTGCCAAAACTTGACTCAGATACCAGGAACCCTGCCAAATGGCATTTGCAGCCTAGGGGAGCTAGTCAAAGCCAAATAGTCTCACCCAACTTTTCAATCCTAAAACATACAGCCCCATCTGGCTGCCAAATTTGCTCTAGCAAGACTTGTCTCAGATACCAGGAGCCCTGCCAATCTGGCATTTGCAGCCTAGGGGAGCTAGTCATAGCCAAATAGTCTCACCCGACTATTCCATCTTAAAACATACAGCCTCACCTGGAAGTCAAAACTGCCTTACCAAAACTTGTCTCAGATACCAGAAGCCCTGCCAATCTGGAATTTGCAGCCTAGGGGAGGTAGTCAAAGCCAAATAGTCTCACCCGATTTTTCCATCTTAAAACATACAGCCCCATCTGGCTGCCAAATTTGCTTTAGCAAAACTTGTCTCAGATACCAGGAGCCCTGCCAATCTGGCTTTTTTGAAGCCCTAGGGGAGCAAGTCAAAGCCAAATAGTCTCACCCGACTGATTAGTCTTAAAACATACAGGGGAACAAGTCAAAGCCAAACAGTCTCACCCGACTTTTGCATTTTAAAAACATACAGCCCCATCTGGCCGCCAAAACATCTCTAGCAAAACTTGTCTCAGATACCAGGAGCCCTGCCAACCTGGCTTTTGCAGCCTAGGGGAGCTAGTCAAAGCCAAATAGTCTCACCCGACAATTTAGTCTTAAAACATACAGCCTCACCTGGAAGTCAAAATTGCTTCACCAAAACTTCTCTTATATACCAGGAGCCCTGCCAATCTGGCTTTGCAGCCTAGGGGAGCTAGTCAAAGCCAAATAGTCTCACCCGACTATTCCATCTTTAAACATACAGCCTCACCTGGACGTCAAAACTGCATCACCAAAACTTGTCTCAGATACCAGGAGCCCTGCCAATCTGGCTTTTGCTGCCTAGGGGAGCTAGTCAAAGCCAAATAGTCTCACCCGACTATTTAGTCTGAAAACCTACAGGCTCACCTGGAAGTCAAAACTGCTTTGCCAAAACTTGCCTCAGATACCAGGAGCCCTGCCAATCTGGAATTTGCAGCCTAGGGGAGCTAGTCAAAGCCAAATAGTCTCACCCGACTATTCCATCTTAAAACATACAGCCTCACCTGGAAGTCAAAACTGCATCACCAAAACTTGTCTCAGATACCAGGAGCCCTGCCAATCTGGCTTTTGCAGCCTAGGGGAGCTAGTCAAAGCCAAATAGTCTCACCCGACTATTTAGTCTGAAAACCTACAGGCTCACCTGGAAGTCAAAACTGCTTTGCCAAAATTTGACTCAGATACCAGGAGCCCTGCCAATTGTCATTTGCAGCCTAGGGGAGCTAGTCAAAGCCAAATAGTCTCACCCGACTATTCCATCTTAAAACATACAGCCTCACCTGGAAGTCAAAACTGCTTTACCAAAACTTGTCTCAGATACCAGAAGCCCTGCCAATCTGGAATTTGCAGCCTAGGGGAGCTAGTCAAAGCCAAATATTCTCACCCCACTTTTCCATCTTAAAACATAGAGCCCCATCTGGCTGCCAAATTTGCTTTAGCAAAACTTGTCTCAGATACCAGGAGCCCTGCCAATCTGGCTATTGCAGCCTAGGGGAGCAAGTCATAGCCAAATAGTCACACCCGACTGATTAGTCTTAAAACATACAGGGGAACACGCCAAAGCCAAACAGTCTCACCCGACTTTTCCATTTTAAAACATACAGCCCCATCTGGCCGCCAAAACATCTCTAGCAAAACTTGTCTCAGATACCAGGAGCCCTGCCAACCTGGCTTTTGCAGCCTAGGGGAGCTAGTCAAAGCCAAATAGTCTCACCCGACTATTTAGTCTTAAACATACAGCCTCACCTGGAAGTCAAAACTGCGACACCAAAACTTGTCTCAGATACCAGCACCCCTGCCAATCTGGCATTTGCAGCCTAGGGGAGCTAGTCAAAGCCAAATAGTCTCACCCGACTATTCCATCTTAAAACATACAGCCTCACCTGGAAGTCATAACTGCTTTGCCAAAACTTGACTCAGATACCAGGAGCCCTGCCAAATGGCATTTGCAGCCTAGGGGAGCTAGTCAAAGCCAAATAGTCTCACCCAACTTTTCCATCCTAAAACATACAGCCCCATCTGGCTGCCAAATTTGCTCTAGCAAGACTTGTCTCAGATACCAGGAGCCCTGCCAATCTGGCATTTGCAGCCTAGGGGAGCTAGTCATAGCCAAATAGTCTCACCCGACTATTCCATCTTAAAACATACAGCCTCACCTGGAAGTCAAAACTGCTTTACCAAAACTTGTCTCAGATACCAGGAGCCCTGCCAATCTGGAATTTGCAGCCTAGGGGAGGTAGTCAAAGCCAAATAGTCTCACCCGATTTTTCCATCTTGAAACATACAGCCCCATCTGGCTGCCAAATTTGCTTTAGCAAAACTTGTCTCAGATACCAGGAGCCCTGCCAATCTGGCTTTTGAAGCCTAGGGGAGCAAGTCAAAGCCAAATAGTCTCACCCGACTGATTAGTCTTAAAACATACAGGGGAACAAGTCAAAGCCAAACAGTCTCACCCGACTTTTGCATTTAAAACATACAGCCCCATCTGGCCGCCAAAACAGCTCTAGCAAAACTTGTCTCAGATACCAGGAGCCCTGCCAACCTGGCTTTTGCAGCCTAGGGGAGCTAGTCAATTCCAAATAGTCTCACCCGACAATTTAGTCTTAAAACATACAGCCTCACCTGGAAGTCAAAATTGCTTCACCAAAACTTCTCTTATATACCAGGAGCCCTGCCAATCTGGCTTTGCAGCCTAGGGGAGCTAGTCAAAGCCAAATAGTCCCACCCGACTATTCCATCTTTAAACATACAGCCTCACCTGGACGTCAAAACTGCATCACCAAAACTTGTCTCAGATACCAGGAGCCCTGCCAATCTGGCTTTTGCAGCCTAGGGGAGCTAGTCAAAGCCAAATAGTCTCACCCGACTATTTAGTCTGAAAACCTACAGGCTCACCTGGAAGTCAAAACTGCTTTGCCAAAATTTGACTCAGATACCAGGAGCCCTGCCAATTGTCATTTGCAGCCTAGGGGAGCTAGTCAAAGCCAAATAGTCTCACCCGACTATTCCATCTTAAAACATACAGCCTCACCTGGAAGTCAAAACTGCTTTACCAAAACTTGTCTCAGATACCAGAAGCCCTGCCAATCTGGAATTTGCAGCCTAGGGGAGCTAGTCAAAGCCAAATATTCTCACCCGACTTTTCCATCTTAAAACATACAGCCCCATCTGGCTGCCAAATTTGCTTTAGCAAAACTTGTCTCAGATACCAGGAGCCCAGCCAATCTGGCTTTTGCAGCCTAGGGGAGCAAGTCAAAGCCAAATAGTCACACCCGACTGATTAGTCTTAAAACATACAGGGGAACACGCCAAAGCCAAACAGTCTCACCCGACTTTTCCATTTTAAAACATACAGCCCCATCTGGCCGCCAAAACATCTCTAGCAAAACTTGTCTCAGATACCAGGAGCCCTGCCAACCTGGCTTTTGCAGCCTAGGGGAGCTAGTCAAAGCCAAATAGTCTCAACCGACTATTCCATCTTTAAACATACAGCCTCACCTGGACGTCAAAACTGCTTTACCAAAACTTGTCTCAGATACCAGAAGCCCTGCCAAATGGCATTTGCAGCCTAGGGGAGCTAGTCAAAGCCAAATAGTCTCACCCAACTTTTCCATCCTAAAACAAACAGCCCCATCTGGCTGCCAAATTTGCTCTAGCAAGACTTGTCTCAGATACCAGGAGCCCTGCCAATCTGGCATTTGCAGCCTAGGGGAGCTAGTCAAAGCCAAATAGTCTCACCCGACTATTCCATCTTAAAACATAGAGCCTCACCTGGAAGTCAAAACTGCTTTACCAAAACTTGTCTCAGATACCAGGAGCCCTGCCAATCTGGAATTTGCAGCCTAGATAAGGTAGTCAAAGCCAAATAGTCTCACCCGATTTTTCCATCTTAAAACATACAGCCCCATCTGGCTGCCAAATTTGCTTTAGCAAAACTTGTCTCAGATACCAGGAGCCCTGCCAATCTGGCTTTTGAAGCCTAGGGGAGCAAGTCAAAGCCAAATAGTCTCACCCGACTGATTAGTCTTAAAACATACAGGGGAACAAGTCAAAGCCAAACAGTCTCACCCGACTTTTGCATTTTAAAACATACAGCCCCATCTGGCCGCCAAAACATCTCTAGCAAAACTTGTCTCAGATACCAGGAGCCCTGCCAACCTGGCTTTTGCAGCCTAGGGGAGCTAGTCAAAGCCAAATAGTCTCACCCGACAATTTAGTCTTAAAACATACAGCCTCACCTGGAAGTCAAGATTGCTTCACCAAAACTTCTCTTATATACCAGGAGCCCTGCCAATCTGGAATTTGCAGCCTAGATAAGGTAGTCAAAGCCAAATAGTCTCACCCGATTTTTCCATCTTAAAACATACAGCCCCATCTGGCTGCCAAATTTGCTTTAGCAAAACTTGTCTCAGATACCAGGAGCCCTGCCAACCTGGCATTTGCAGCCTATGGGAGCTAGTCAAAGCCAAATAGTCTCACCCGACTATTCCATCTTAAAACATAGAGCCTCACCTGGAAGTCAAAACTGCTTTACCAAAACTTGTCTCAGATACCAGGAGCCCTGCCAATCTGGAATTTGCAGCCTAGATAAGGTAGTCAAAGCCAAATAGTCTCACCCGATTTTTCCATCTTAAAACATACAGCCCCATCTGGCTGCCAAATTTGCTTTAGCAAAACTTGTCTCAGATACCAGGAGCCCTGCCAATCTGGCTTTTGAAGCCTAGGGGAGCAAGTCAAAGCCAAATAGTTTCACCCGACTGATTAGTCTTAAAACATACAGGGGAACAAGTCAAAGCCAAACAGTCTCACCCGACTTTTGCATTTTAAAACATACAGCCCCATCTGGCCGCCAAAACATCTCTTAGCAAAACTTGTCTCAGATACCAGGAGCCCTGCCAACCTGGCTTTTGCAGCCTAGGGGGAGCTAGTCAAAGCCAAATAGTCTCAACCGACTATTCCATCTTTAAACATACAGCCTCACCTGGACGTCAAAACTGCTTTAGCAAAACTTGTCTCAGATACCAGGAGCCCCGCCAATCTGGCTTTTGCAGCCTAGGGGAGCTAGTCAAAGCCAAATTGTCTCACCCGACAATTTAGTCTTAAAACATACAGCCTCACCTGGAAGTCAAAATTGCTTCACCAAATCTTCTCTTATATACCAGGAGCCCTGCCAATCTGGCTTTGCAGCCTAGGGGAGCTAGTCAAAGCCAAATAGTCTCACCCGACTATTTAATCTTGAAACATACAGCCTCACCTGGAAGTCAAAACTGCTTTACCAAAACTTGTCTCAGATACCAGGAGCCCTGCCAATCTGGAATTTGCAGCCTAGGGGAGCTAGTCAAAGCCAAATAGTCTCACCCGACTTTTCCATCCTAAAACATACAGCCCCATCTGGCTGCCAAATTTGCTTTAGCAAAACTTGTCTCAGATACCAGGAGCCCTGTCAATCTGGCTTTTGCAGCCTAGGGGAGCAAGTCAAAGCCAAATAGTCACACCCGACTGATTAGTCTTAAGACATACAGGGGAACACGCCAAAAAGCCAAACAGTCTCACCTGACTTTTCCATTTTAAAACATACAGCCCCACCTGGCCGCCAAAATTGCTTTAGCAAAACTTGTCTCTGATACCAGGTGCCCTGAAAATCTGGCTTTTGCAGCGTAGGGGAGCTTGTCAAAGCCAAATAGTCTCACCCGACTTTTCCATCTTAAAACATACAGCCCCATCTGATCGCCAAAATTGCTTTAGCAAAACTTGTCTCAGATACCAGGAGCCCCGCCAATCTGGAGTTTGCAGCCTAGGGGAGCTAGTCAAAGCCAAATAATCTCACCCGACTTTTCCATCTTAAAACATACAGCCCCATCTGGCTGCCAAATTTGCTTTAGCAAAACTTGTCTCAGATACCAGGAGCCCTGCCAATCTGGCTTTTGCAGCCTAGGGGAGCAAGTCAAAGCCAAATAGTCACACCCGACTGATTAGTCTTAAAACATACAGGGGAACACGCCAAAGCCAAACAGTCTCACCCGACTTTTCCATTTTAAAACATACAGCCCCACCTGGCCGCCAAAATTGCTTTAGCAAAACTTGTCTCTGATACCAGGTGCCCTGAAAATCTGGCTTTTGCAGCCTAGGGGAGCAAGTCAAAGCCAAATAGTCTTATTCGACTATTTAGTCTTAAAACATACAGCCTCACCTGGAAGTCAAAACTGCTTTACCAAAACTTGTCTCAGATACCAGGAGCCCTGCCAATCTGGAATTTGCAGCCTAGGGGAGCTAGTCAAAGCCAAATAGTCTCACCCGACTTTTCCATCTTAAAACATACAGCCCCATCTGGCTGCCAAATTTGCTTTAGCAAAACTTGTCTCAGATACCAGGAGCCCCGCCAATTTGGCTTTTGAAGCCTAGGGGAGCAATTCAAAGCCAAATAGTCTCACCCGACTGATTAGTCTGAAAACATACAGGGGAACAAGTCAAAGCCAAATAGTCTCACCCGACTATTCCATCTTAAAACACACAGCCCCATCTGACCGCCAAAATTGCTCTAGCAAAACTTGTCTCAGATACCAGGAGCCCTGCCAATCTGGCTTTTTGCAGCCTAGGGGAGCTAGTCAAAGCCAAATAGTCTCACCCGACTATTCCATCTTAGCACATACAGCCCCATCTGACCGCCAAAATTGCTTTAGCAAAACTTTCTCAGATACCAGGAGCCCCGCCAATCTGGCTTTTGCAGCCTAGGGGGAGCTAGTCAAAGCCAAATAGTCTCACCCGACAATTTAGTCTTAAAACATACAGCCTCACCTGGAAGGCAAAACTGCTTTACAAAATCTTGTCTCAGATACCAGGAGCCGGGTCAATTTGGCATTGCAGCCTAGGGGTGCAGGTCAAAACCAAATAGTCTCACCCGACTTTTTGCATTTTAAAACATACAGCCCCATCTGGCCAGCCAAAACTGCTCTAGCAAAACTTGTCTCAGATACCAGGAGCCCTGCCAATCTGGCTTTTGCAGCCTAGGGGAGCTAATCAAAGCCAAATAGTCTCACCCGACAATTTAGTCTTAAAACATACAGCCTCACCTGGAAGTCAAAATTGCTTCACCAAAACTTCTCTTATATACCGGAGCCCTGCCAATCTGGCTTTGCAGCCTAGGGGAGCTAGTCAAAGCCAAATAGTCTCACCCGACTATTCCATCTTAAAACACACAGCCCCATCTGACCGCCAAAATTGCTTTAGCAAAACTTGTCTCCGATACCAGGAGCCCCGCCAATCTGGCTTTTGCAGCCTAGGGGAGCTAGTCAAAGCCAAATAGTCTCACCCGACTATTTAGTCTTAAAACATACAGCCTCACCTGGAAGTCAAAACTGCTTTACCAAAACTTGTCACAGATACCAGGAGCCCTGCCAATCTGGAATTTGCAGCCTAGGGGGAGCTAGTCAAAGCCAAATAGTCTCACCCGACTTTTCCATCTTAAAACATACAGCCCCATCTGGCTGCCAAATTTGCTTTAGCAAAACTTGTCTCAGATACCAGGAGCCCAGCCAATCTGGCTTTTGAAGCCCTAGGGGAGCAAGTCAAAGCCAAATAGTCTCACCCGACTGATTAGTCTTATAACATACAGGGGAATAAGTCAAAGCCAAACAGTCTCACCCGACTTTTCCATCTTAAAACATACAGCCCCATCTGGCTGCCAAATTTGCTTTAGCAAAACTTGTCTCAGATACCAGGAGCCTTGCCAATCTGGCTTTTGCAGCCTAGGGGAGCAAGTCAAAGCCAAATAGTCACACCCGACTGATTAGTCTTAAAACATACAGCCTCACCTGGAAGTAAAACTGCTTTACCAAAACTTGTCTCATATACCAGAAGCCCTGCCAATCTGGAATTTGCAGCCTAGGGGAGCTAGTCAAAGCCAAATAGTCTCACCCGACTATTTAGTCTTAAAACATACAGCCTCACCTGGAAGGCAAAACTGCTTTACAAAAACTCTTCTCAGATACCAGGAGCCTTGTCAATTTGGCATTGCAGCCTAGGGGAGCAGGTCAAAGCCAAAAAGTCTCACCCGACTGATTAGTCTTAACACATACAGGGGAACAAGTCAAAGCGAAACAGTCTCACCCGACTTTTGCATTTTAAAACATACTGCCCCATCTGGCCGCCAAAACATCTCTAGCAAAACTTGTCTCCGATACCAGGAGCCCCGCCAATCTGGCTTTTGCAGCCTAGGGGGAGCTAGTCAAAAGCCAAATAGTCTCACCCGACTATTTAATCTTAAAACATACAGCAACATCTGGCCGCCAAAATTGCTTCAGCAAAACTTGACTCAGATACCAGGAGCCCTGCCAAACTGGCTTTTGCAGCCTAGGGGAGCTAGTCAAAGCCAAATAGTCTCACCCGACTTTTCCATCCTAAAACATACAGCCCCATCTGGCTGCCAAATTTGCTTTAGCAAAACTTGTCTCAGATACCAGGAGCCCTGCCAATCTGGCTTTTTGCAGCCTAGGGGAGCAAGTCAAAGCCAAATAGCCACACCCGACTATTTAGTCTTAAAACATACAGGGGAACACGTCAAAGCCAAAAACTCTCACCCGACTTTTTCCATTTTAATACATATGTACAGCCCCATCTGGCCGCCAAAACATCTCTAGCAAAACTTGTCTCGGATACCAGGAGCTCTGCCAATCTGGCTTTTGCAGCCTAGGGAGCTAGTCAAAGCCAAATAGTCTCACCCGACTTTTCCATCCTAAAACATACAGCCTCACCTGGAAGTCAAAACTGCTTTACCAAAACTTGTCTCAGATACCAGGAGCCCTGCCAATCTGGAATTTGCAGCCTAGGGGAGCTAGTCAAAGCCAAATAGTCTCACCCGACTTTTCCATCTTAAAACATACAGCCCCATCTGGCCGCCAAATTTGCTTTAGCAAACTTGTCTCAGATACCAGGCGCCCTGCCAATCTGGCTTTGAAGCCTAGGGGAGCAAGTCAAAGCCAAATAGTCTCACCCGACTGATTAGTCTTAAAACATACAGGGGAACAAGTCAAAGCCAAACAGTCTCACCCGACTTTTGCATTTTTAAAACATACAGCCCCATCTGGTGCCAAAACTGCTCTAGCAAAACTTGTCTCAGATACCAGGAGCCCTGCCAATCTGGCTCTTGCAGCCTAGGGAGCTAGTCAAAGCCAAATAGTCTCACCCGACTTTTCCATCTTAAAACATACAGCCTCACCTGGAAGGCAAAATTGCTTTTACAAAAACTTGACTTGATACCAGGAGCCCTGCCAATCTGTCATTTGCAGCCTAGGGGAGCTAGTCAAAGCCAAATAGTCTCACCCGACTATTCCATCTTAAAACATACAGCCCCATCTGACCGCCAAAATTGCTTTAGCAAAACTTGTCTCAGATACCAGGAGCCCCGCCAACCTTGCTTTTGCAGCCTAGGGGAGCTAGTCAAAGCCAAATAGGCTCACCCGACAATTTAGTCTTAAAACATACAGCCTCACCTGGACGTCAGAACTGCTTTACCAAAATTTGTCAAAGCCAAATAGTCTCACCCGACTATTTAATCTTAAAACATACAGCCTCACCTGGAAGTCAAAACTGCTTTACCAAAACTTGTCACAGATACCAGGAGCCCTGCAAACTGGCTTTTTGCAGCCCTAGGGGAGCTAGTCAAAGCCAAATAGTCTCACCCGACTTTTCCATCCTAAAACATACAGCCCCATCTGGCTGCCAAATTTGCTTTAGCAAAACTTGTCTCAGATACCAGGAGCTCTGCCAATCTGGCTTTTGCAGCCCTAGGGGAGCAAGTCAAAGCCAAATAGCCACACCCGACTATTTAGTCTTAAACATACAGGGGAACACGTCAAAGCCAAAAACTCTCACCGACTTTTCCATTTTTTAAAACATATGTACAGCCCCATCTGGCCGCCAAAACATCTCTAGCAAAACTTGTCTCGGATACCAGGAGCCCTGCCAATCTGGCTTTTTGCAGCCCTAGGGGAGCTAGTCAAAGCCGAATAGTCTCACCCGACTATTTAGTCTTAAAACATACAGCCTCACCTGGAAGTCAAAACTGCTTTACCAAAACTTGTCTCAGATACCAGGAGCCCCTGCCAATCTGGAATTTGCAGCCTAGGGGAGCTAGTCAAAGCCAAATAGTCTCACCCGACTTTTCCATCTTAAAACAGACAGCCCCATCTGGCTGCCAAATTTGCTTTAGCAAAACTTGTCTCAGATACCAGGCGCCCTGCCAATCTGGCTTTTGAAGCCCTAGGGGAGCAAGTCAAAGCCAAATAGTCTCACCCGACTGATTAGTCTTAAAACATACAGGGGAACAAGTCAAAAGCCAAACAGTCTCACCCGACTTTTGCATTTTAAAACATACAGCCCCTACTGGTCGCCAAAACTGCTCTAGCAAAACTTGTCTCAGATACCCCCTGCCAATCTGGCTCTTGCAGCCTAGGGGAGCTAGTCAAAGCCAAATAGTCTCACCCGACTTTTTCCATCTTAAAACATACAGCCTCACCTGGAAGGCAAAATTGCTTTACAAAAACTTGACTTGATACCAGGAGCCCTGCCAATCTGTCATTTGCAGCCTAAGGGGAGCTAGTCAAAGCCAAATAGTCTCACCCGACTATTCCATCTTAAAACATACAGCCCCATCTGACCGCCAAAATTGCTTTAGCAAAAACTCTTCTCAGATACCAGGAGCCCCGCCAACCTTGCTTTTGCAGCCTAGGGGGAGCTAGTCAAAGCCAAATAGGCTCACCCGACAATTTAGTCTGAAAACATACAGCCTCACCTGGAAGTCAAAATTGCTTCACCAAAACTTCTCTTATATACCAGGAGCCCTGCCAATCTGGCTTTGCAGCCTAGGGGAGCTAGTCAAAGCCAAATAGTCTCACCCGACTTTTCCATCCTAAAACATACAGCCCCATCTGGCTGCCAAATTTGCTTTAGCAAAACTTGTCTCAGATACCAGGAGCCCTGCCAATCTGGCTTTTGCAGCCTACGGGAGCTAGTCAAAGCCAAATAGTCTCACCCGACTATTTAATCTTAAAACATACAGCCTCACCTGGAAGTCAAAACTGCTTTACCAAAACTTGTCTCAGATACCAAGAGCCCTGCCAATCTGGAATTTGCAGCCTAGGGGAGCTAGTCAAAGCCAAATAGTCTCACCCGACTATAACATCTTAAAACATACAGCCTTACCTGTCCGTCAAAACTGCTTTACCAAGACTTGACTCGTATCCCAGGACCCCTGCCAATCTGCCATTTGCAGCCTAGGGGAAGCTAGTCAAAGCCAAAATAGTCTCACCCGACAATTTCATCTTAAAACATACAGCCTCACCTGGAAGTGAAAACCGCTTGCCAAAACTTGATTCAGAAACCTGGACCCCCTGTCAATCTGGCATTTGCAGCCTAGGGAGCTAGTCAAAACCAAATAGTCTCACCCGACTATTTAGTTTTAAAACAGACAGTCTCACCTGGAAGGCTAACTGCTTTACAAAAACTTGTCTCAGATACCAGGAGCCCTGTCAATTTGGCATTTGCAGCCCTAGGGGAGCACGTCAAAGCCAAATAGTCTCACCAGACTATTTAATCTTAAAACATAAAGTCTTACCCTGGCCGTCAAAACTGTTTTATCAAAACTTGACTCAGATACCAGGAGTCCTGCCAATCTGGCTTTTGCAGCCTAGGAAGCTAGTCAAAGCTAAATAGTCTCACCCGACTATTTAGTATTAAAGACATACAGCCTCACCTGGAAGTAAAAACTGCTTTAGCAAAACTTGTCTCAGAATACCAGGAGCCCTGCCAATCTGGCTTTTGCAGCCTAGGGGAGCTAGTCAAAGCCAAATAGTCTCACCCGACTGATTAGTCTTAAAACATACAGGGGAACAAGTCAAAAGCCAAACAGTCTCACCCGACTTTTGCATTTTAAAACATACAGCCCCATCTGGAAGTCAAAACTGCTTTAGCAAAACTTGTCTCAGATACCAGGAGCCCTGCCAATCTGGCTTTTGCAGCCTAGGGGGCTAGTCAAAAGCCAAATAGTCTCACCCGACTATTTAGTCTTAAAACATACAGCCTCACCTGGAAGTCAAAACTGCGTCACCAAAACTTGTCTCAGATACCAGGAGCCCTGCCAATCCTGCATTTGCAGCCTAGGGGAGCTAGTCAAAGCCAAATAGTCTCACCCGACTATTCCATCTGAAAACATACAGCCTCACCTGGACGGCAAAACTGCTTTAAAAAACTCTTCTCAGATACCAGGAGCCCTGTCAATTTGGCATTTGCAGCCTAGAGGAGCAGGTCAAAGCCAAATAGTCTCACCCGACTATTTAGTTTTTAAAACAGACAGTCTCACCTGGAAGTCAAAACTGCTTTACCAAAACTTGTCTCAGATACCAAGAGCCCTGCCAATCTGGAATTTGCAGCCTAGGGAGCTAGTCAAAGCCAAATAGTCTCACCCGACTTTTCCATCCTAAAACATACAGCCCCATCTGGCTGCCAAATTTGCTTTTAGCAAAACTTGTCTCAGATACCAGGACCCCTGCCAATCTGGCTTTGCAGCCTAGGGGAGCTAGTCAAAGCCAAATAGTCTCACCTGACTATTTAGTCTTAAAACATATAGCCTCACCTGGACGGCAAACTGCTTTACAAAACTCTTCTCAGACCAGGAGCCCTGTCAATTTGGCATTGCAGCCTAGAGGAGCAGGTCAAAGCCAAATAGTCTCACCCGACTATTTGTTTTTAAAACAGACAGTCTAACCTGGAAGTCAAAACTGCTTTTACCAAAACTTGTCTCAAATAAGAGGCCCTGCCAATCCAATGGCAGCCCTAGGGGGAGCTGGTCAAACCAAATAGTCTCACCCGACTATTTAGTCTTAAAACATACAGCCTCACCTGAAGTCAAAACTGCTTCAACAAAACTTGTCTCAGATACCAGGACCCCTGCCAATCTGGCATTTGCAGCCTAGGGTAATGTAAAAGCCAAAATAGTCTCACCCGACAATTTCATCTCTTAAAACATACAGCCTCACCTGGAAGTGGAAACTGCTTTGCCAAAACTTGATTCAGAAACCTGGACCCCTGTCAATCTGGCTTTTGCAGCCTAGGGGAGCTAGTCAAAACCAAATAGTCTCACCCGACTATTTAGTTTTAAACAGACAGTCTCACCTGGAAGGCAAAACTGCTTTTTAAAAACTTGTCTCCAGATACCAGGAGCCCTGTCAATTTGGCATTGCAGCCTAGGGGAGCTAGTCAAAGCCAAATAGTCTCACCAGACTATTTAATCTTAAAACATAAAGTCTTACCCTGGCCGTCAAAACTGCTTACCAAGACTTGACTCATGATACCAGGACCCCTGCCAATCTGGCATTTGCAGCCTAGGGAAGTTAGTCAAAGCCAAATAGTCTCACCAGACAATTTCATCTTAAAACATACAGCCTCACCTGGAAGTGAAAATCAAGTTTTTGCCAAAACTTGATTCAGAAACCTTGGACCCTGTCAATCTGGCATCTTGCAGCCTAGGGGAGCTAGTCAAAACCAAATAGTCTCTACCCGGACTATTTAGTCTTAAACATACAGCCTCACTCCTGAAGTCAAAACTGCGTCACCAAAACTTGTCTCAGATACCAGGAGCCCCTGCCAATCCTGCATTTCGGCAGCCTAGGGGAGCTAGTCAAAGCTAAATAGTCTCAACACCCGACTATTTAGTCTTAAAAACATATACCACCTGGACGGCAAAACTGCTTACAAACACTCTTCTCAGATTTCAGGAGCCCTGTCAATTTGGCATTGCAGCCTGAGCAGGCCAGCCAAAATAGTCTCACCTGACCATTAGTTTTAAAACAGTCTCACCTTGAAGTCAAAACTGCTTTACCAAAACTTGTCTCAGATACCAAGAGCCCCCAAGCAATCTAGAATTTGCAGCCTAGGGGAGCTTGTCAAGGCCAAATAGTCTCACCTGACTATGAAACATTCTTTAAACATATTAGCCTTACCTTACAGTCAAAACTAAGTTCTTTACCAAGACTTGACTCATATACCAGGACCTCTGCCAATCTGGCATTTGCAGCCTAGGGAAGTTAGTCAAAAGCCAAATAGTCTCACCTGACAATTTCATTCTTAAAACATACAGCCCTACCTGGAAGTGAAACTAAGCTTGCCAAAACTTGATTCAGAAACCTGGACCCCTGTCAATCTGGCATTTTGCAGCCTAGGGGGAGTTAGTCAAAACCAAATAGTCTCACCCGACTATTTAGTTTTAAACAGACAGTCTCACCTGGAAGGCAAAATTGCTTTACAAAAACTTGTCTCAGATACCAGGAGCTCCTGTCAATTTGGCATTGCAGCCTAGGAGAGCACGTCAAAGCCAAATAGTCTCACCAGACTATTTAATCTTAAAAACATAAAGTCTTACCTGGCCGTCAAAACTGTTTTATCAAAACTTGACTCAGATACCAGGAGTCCTGCCAATCTAGGGGGCTTTGCAGCCTAGGGAAGTTAGTCAAAGCTAAACAGTCTCACCCGACTATTTAGTATCTAAGACATACAGCCCTCACCTGGAAGTCAAAACTGCTTTAGCAAAACTTGTCTCAGATACCGTGAGCCCCTGCCAATCTGGCTTTTTGCAGCCTAGGGGGAGCTAAGGTCAAAGCCAAATAGTCTCACCCGACTATTTAGTCTTAAACATACAGCCTCACCTGGAAGTCAAAAACTGCTTTACCAAGACTTGACCATATACCAGGACCCCTGCCAATCTGGCATTTGCAGCCTAGGGAAGCTAGTCAAAGCCAATAGTTCTACCCGACAATTTCATCTTAAACATACAGCCTCACCTGGAAGTGGAAAACTGCTTTTGCCAAAACTTGATTCAGAAACCTTGGACCCCCGTCAACTTGGCATTTGCAGCCTAGGGGGAGTTGTCAAAACCAAATAGTCTCACCCGACTATTTAGTTTGGAAACAGACAGTCTCACCTGGAAGGGCAAAGCACTGTGCTTTTTACGAAAACTTGTCTCAGATACCAAGAGCCCTGCTGTCAATTTGGCATTCGCAGCCTAGGGGAGCACGTCAAAGCCAAATAGTCTCACCAGACTGTTTCTGATCTTAAAACATAAAGTCTTCACCTGGCCGTCAAAACTGTTTTATCAAAACTTCTGACTCAGATACCAGGAGTCCCCTGCCAATCTGGCTTTTGCAGCCTAGGAAGTTAGGTCGTTGCTTTTAATTGTCTCACCCGACTATTTAGTATTAAGACATACAGCCTCACCTGGAAGTACAAAACTGCTTTAGCAAAACTTGTCTCAGATACCGTGAGCCCTGCCAATCTGGCTTTTGCAGCCCAGGGGAGTTAGGTCAAAGCCAAATAGTCTCACCCGACTATTTAGTCTTAAACATAACAGCCTCACCTGGAAGTCAAAACTGCTTTACAAAAACTTGACTTTGATACCAGGAGCCCTGCCACACCTGTCATTTGCAGCCTAGGGGAGTTTGTCAAAGCGAAATAGTCTCACCTGGATCATTCCATCTTAAAACATACAGCCCCATCTGACCGCCAAAATTGCTTTAGCAAAACGTGTGTCTCAGATACCAGGAGCCCCTGCCAATCTGGCCAGGCTGCAGCCTAGGGAGTTAGGTCAAAGCCAATAGTCTCACCCGACTACTAAGTTTAGGCTCCAGAAACATATTGTGCCTCACTCTGGACGTCAAAACTGCCTACCAAACTGTCTCAGACAACAGGAGCCCTGCAAATCTGGTTTTCTTGCTGCCTAGGGATGCTAGTCAAAGCCAAATAGTCTCACCTGACTATTAATCTTAAAACATACAGCTCACCTGGAAGTCAAAACTGCTTACCAAAATCTTGTCTCAGATAACAGGAGCTCTAGGAATCTGGCTTTGCAGCCTAGGGGAGCTAGTCAAAGCCAAATAGTCTCACCCGACTATTTAATCTTAAAACATACAGCCTCAACTGGAAGTCAAAACTGCTTTACCAAAACTTGTCTCAGATACCAGAAGCCCTGCCAATCTGGAATTTGCAGCCCTAGGGGGCAAGTCAAAGCCAAATAGTCTCACCCGA
>JAEIGF010000520.1:0-10631 GCA_018903485.1 Drosophila littoralis | reverse complement strand
GCCAAACAGTCTCACCCGACTATTTAGTCTGAAAAATATACAGCCTCACCTGGAAGTCAAAACTGCTTTACCAAAACTTGTCTCAGATACCACGATGCCCCGCCAATCTTGTACTAGGAAGAGAAAACAGCTCTGACTTTCCTCTAAAAAAAAACACAGCCCCATCGGCCACTTAAAATTTCTTTACCAGGGGAGCTTGGTCAAAGCCCAAAAGGCTCACCCGACTTTTCCATCTTAAAACATGGAGCCCCATCTGTCACAAATCTTTTACCAAAACTTGTCTCAGATACCAGGAGCCCTACCAATCTGACATTTGCAGCCTAGGGAGTTAGTTAAGCCAACTAGTCTCACACGAAGTATTTAGTGTTGAAAACATCACAGCCTCACCTGGAAGTCAAATTGCTTTACCAAAATTTGTGTCAGATATCAGAGCCCTGCTAAACTGGCTTTTGCTGCCCTGAGGGGAGCTAGTCAAAGCCAAATAGTCTCACCCGACTTTTCCATCTTAAAACATACAGGCTCACCTGGAAGTCAAAACTGATTTACCAAAATTTCACTCAGATACCAGCACCCCTGCCAATCTTGCTTTTGCAGCCTAGGGGAGCTAGTCAAAGCCCAAAAGGCTCACCCGACTTTTCCATCTTAAAATATACAGCCCCATCTGGCCGCCAAAATTTCTTTACCAAAACTTGTCTCAGATACCAGGAGCCCTGCCAATCTGACATTTGCAGCCTAGGGGAACTAGTCAAAGCCAAATAGTCTCACCCGACTATTTAGTCTTAAAACATACAGCCTCACCTGGAAGTCAAAACTGCTTCACCAAAACTTGTCTCAGATACCAGGAGCCCTGCCAATCTGGCTTTTGCAGCCTAGGGGAGCTAGTCAAAGCCAAATAGTCTCACCCGACTTCTGCATTTTAAAACAAACAGCGCCATCTGGCCGCCAAAACTGCTTTAGCAAAACTTGTCTCAGATACCAGGAGCCTCTGCAAATCTGGCTTTTGCAGCCTAGGGAGCTTGTCGAGCCAAATAGTCTCACCCGACTATTTAGTCTTAAAACATACAGCCTCACCTGGAAGTCAAAACTGCTTTACCAAAACTTGTCTCAGATACCAGCACCCCTGCCAATCTGGCATTTGCAGACTAGGGGAGCTAGTCAAAGCCAACTAGTCTCACACAGAATATTTAGTGTTGAAACATACAGCCTCACCTGGAAGTCAAATTGCTTTACCAAAATTTGTGTCAGATACCAGGAGCCCTGCCAAACTGGCTTTTGCTGCCTAGGGAGCTAGTCAAAGGCCAAATAGTCTCACCCGACTTTTCCATCTTAAAACATACAGGCTCACCTGGAAGTCAAAACTGATTTACCAAAATTTCACTCAGATACCAGCACCCCTGCCAATCTTGCTTTTGCAGCCCTAGGGGGAGCTAGTCAAAGCCCAAAAGGCTCACCCGACTTTTCCATCTTAACTACAACCCATCTGGCCGCCAAAATATCTTTAGCAAAACTTGTCTCAGAACCAGACCCTCAATCGGCTTTGCAGCTGAGCAAAATTTCTAACTATTTAGCTTAAAACTACAGCCTTGTCTCAGATACCAGGAGCCCTGCCAATCTGGCTTTTGCAGCTTAGGGGAGCTGGTCAAAGCCAAATAGTCTCACCCGACTATTTAGTCTTAAAACATACAGCCTCACCTGGAAGTCAAAACTGCTTTAGCAAAACCCTGCCATCTGGCTTTCAGCCAAAGCTAACTTGTCTCACCCGACTACTTAATCTTAAAGCACCGCCTCACCAAGTCAAATCTGCGACACAACTTTGCAGCCAATCTGGCTTTTGCAGCCTAGGGAGCTAGTCAAAGCCAAATAGTCTCATGACCCGACTATTTAGTATTAAAACATACAGGGGAACAAGTCAAAAGCCAAACAGTCTCACCCGACTTTTGCATTTTAAAACATACAGCCCCATCTGACCGCCAAAATTGCTTTAGCAAAACTTGTCTCAGATACCAGGAGCCCTGCCAATCTGGCTTTGCAGTCTAGTGGAGTCTAGTCAAAGCCAAATAGTCTCACCCGACTATTTAGTCTTAAAACATACAGCCTCACATGGAAGTCAAAACTGCTTTACCAAAACTTGTCTCAGATACCAGCACCCCTTCCCAATCTGGCATTTGCAGCCTAGGGAGCTTAGTCAAAGCCAAATAGTCTCACCCGACTATTTAGTCTTAAAACATACAGCCTCAAATGGAAGTCAAAACTGCTTCACCAAAACTTGTCTCAGATACCAGGAGCACCGCCAATCTGGCTTTGCAGCCCTAGGGGAGCTAGTCAAAGCCAAATTGTCTCACCCGACTATTTAGTCTGAAAACATACAGTCTCACCTGGAAAGCAAAACTTCTTTACAAAAACTTGTCTCAGATACCAGGAGCCCGGTCAATTTTGGCATTGCAGCCCTAGGGGGGCAGGTCAAAACCAAATAGTCTCACCCGACTTTTGCATTTTAAAAACATACAGCCCCATCTGGCCGCCAAAACTGCTCTAGCAAAACTTGTCTCAGATACCAGGAGCCCTGCCAATCTGGCTTTTGCAGCCTAGGGGAGCTAGTCAAAGCCAAATAGTCTCACCCGACTTTTCCATCTTAAAACATACAGCCTCACCTGGAAGTCAAAACTGCTTTACAAAAACTCTTCTCAGATACTAGGAGCCCTGTCAATTTGGCATTGCAGCCTAAGGGAGGTAGTCAAAGCCAAATAGTTTCACCCGACTATTTAGTCCTAAAACATACAGCCTCACCTGGAAGTCAAAACTGCTTTAGCAAAACTTGTCTCAGATACCAGGAGCCCTGCCAATCTGGCTTTTGCAGCCTAGGGGAGCTGGTCAAAGCCAAATAGTCTCACCCGACTATTTAGTCTTAAAACATACAGCCTCACCTGGAAATCAAAACTGCTTTAGCAAAACTTGTCTCAGATACCAGGAGCCCTGCCAACCTGGCTTTTGCAGCCTAGGGGAGCTAGTCAAAGCCAAATAGTCTCACCCGACTATTTAATCTTAAAACATACAGCCTCACCTGGAAGTCAAATCTGCGACACCAAAACTTGTCTCAGATGCCAGCACCCCTGCCAATCTGGCATTTGCAGCCTAGGGGAGCTAGTCAAAGCCAAATAGTCTCACCCGACTTTTCCATCTTAAAACATACAGCCTCACCTGGAAGTCAAAACTGCTTTACAAAAACTCTTCTCAGATACTAGGAGCCCTGTCAATTTGGCATTGCAGCCTAGGGGAGGTAGTCAAAGTCAAATAGTTTCACCCGACTATTTAGTCTTAAAACATACAGTCTCACTTGGAAAACAAATCTGCTTACCGAAAACTTGACTCGGATACCAGGAGCCCTGCCAATCTGGAATATGCAGCCTAGTGGAACAGGTCAAAGCCAAACAGTCTCACCCGACTTTTCCATCTTAAAACATACAGCCCCATCTGGCCGCCAAAATTTCTTTACCAAAACTTGTCTCAGATACCTGGAGCCCCGATAATCTGTCATTTGCAGACTAGGGGAGGTACTCAAAGCCAAATAGTCTCACCCGACTATTTAGTCTGAAAACATACAGCCTCACCTGGAAGTCAAAACTGCTTTACCAAAACTTGTCTCAGATACCAGAAGCCCCGCCAATCTGGCATTTGCAGCCTAGGGGAGTTAGTCAAAGCCAACTAGTCTCACACGAATATTTAGTGTTGAAACATACAGCCTCACCTGGAAGTCAAATTGCTTTACCAAAATTTGTGTCAGATATCAGGAGCCCTGCCAAACTGGCTTTTGCTGCCTAGGGGAGCTAGTCAAAGCCAAATAGTCTCACCCGACTTTTCCATCTTAAAACATACAGGCTCACCTGGAAGTCAAAACTGATTTACCAAAATTTCACTCAGATACCAGCACCCCTGCCAATCTTGCTTTTGCAGCCTAGGGGAGCTAGTCAAAGCCCAAAAGGCTCACCCGACTTTTCCATCTTAAAATATACAGCCCCATCTGGCCGCCAAAATTTCTTTACCAAAACTTGTCTCACATACCAGGAGCCCTGCCAATCTGACATTTGCAGCCTAGGGGAACTAGTCAAAGCCAAATTGTCTCACCCGACTATTTAGTCTTCAAACATACAGCCTCACCTGGAAGTCAAAACTGCTTCACCAAAACTTGTCTCAGATACCAGGAGCCCTGCCAATCTGGCTTTTGCAGCCTAGGGGAGCTAGTCAAAGCCAAATAGTCTCACCCGACTTCTGCATTTTAAAACAAACAGCGCCATCTGGCCGCCAAAACTGCTTTAGCAAAACTTGTCTCAGATACCAGGAGCCCTGCAAATCTGGCTTTTGCAGCCTAGGGGAGCTAGTAAAAGCCAAATAGTCTCACCCGACTATTTAATCTTAAAACATACAGTTTCACCTGGAAGTCAAAACTGCGACACAAAAACTTGTATCAGATACCAGCACCCCTGCCAATCTGGCATTTGCAGACTAGGGGAGCTAGTCAAAGCCAACTAGTCTCACACGAATATTTAGTGTTGAAACATACAGCCTCACCTGGAAGTCAAATTGCTTTACCAAAATTTGTGTCAGATACCAGGAGCCCTGCCAAACTGGCTTTTGCTGCCTAGGGGAGCTAGTCAAAGCCAAATAGTCTCACCCGACTTTTCCATCTTAAAACATACAGGCTCACCTGGAAGTCAAAACTGATTTACCAAAATTTCACTCAGATACCAGCACCCCTGCCAATCTTGCTTTTGCAGCCTAGGGGAGCTAGTCAAAGCCCAAAAGGCTCACCCGACTTTTCCATCTTAAAATATACAGCCCCATCTGGCCGCCAAAATTTCTTTAGCAAAACTTGTCTCAGATACCAGGAGCCCTGCCAATCTGGCTTTTGCAGCTTAGGGGAGCTGGTCAAAGCCAAATAGTCTCACCCGACTATTTAGTCTTAAAACATACAGCCTCACCTGGAAGTCAAAACTGCTTTAGCAAAACTTGTCTCAGATACCAGGAGCCCTGCCAATCTGGCTTTTGCAGCTTAGGGAGCTGGTCAAAGCCAAATAGTCTCACCCGACTATTCCATCTTAAAACATACAGCCTCACCTGGAAGTCAAAACTGCTTTAGCAAAACTTGTCTCAGATACCAGGAGCCCTGCCAATCTGGCTTTTGCAGCCTAGGGGAGCTAGTCAAAAAGCCAAATAGTCTCACCCACGACTATTTAATCCTTAAAACATACAGCCTCACCTGGAAGTCAAAACTGCGACACAAAAACTTGTCTCAGATACCAGCACCCCTGCCAATCTGGCATTTGCAGACTAGGGGGAGCTAGTCAAAGCCAACTAGTCTCACACGAATATTTAGTGTTGAAACATACAGCCTCACCTGGAAGTCAAAATTGCTTTAGCAAAATTTGTGTCAGATACCAGGAGCCCTGCCAAACTGGCTTTTTGCTGCCTAGGGGAGCTAGTCAAAGCCAAATAGTCTCACCCATATCTCACCCGACTTTTCCATCTTAAAACATACAGGCTCACCTGGAAGTCAAAACTGATTTACCAAAATTGTCACTCAGATACCAGGAGCCCCCAATCTGGCTTTTGCAGCCCTAGGGGAGCTAGTCAAAGCCCAAATAGGCTCACCCGACTTTTCCATCTTAAAATATACCAGCCCCATCTGGCCGCCAAATTTCTTTTAGCAAAACTTGTCTCAGATACCAGGAGCCCTGCCAATCTGGCTTTTGCAGCTTAGGGGGAGCTGGTCAAAGCCAAATAGTCTCACCCGACTATTTAGTCTTAAAACATACAGCCTCACCTGGAAGTCAAAACTGCTTTAGCAAAACTTGTCTCAGATACCAGGAGCCCTGCCAATCTGGCTTTTGCAGCTTAGGGGAGCTGGTCAAAGCCAAATAGTCTCACCCGACTATTTAATCTTAAAACATACAGCCTCACCTGAAGTCAAAACTGCTTTTAGCAAAACTTGTCTCAGATACCAGGAGCCCTGCCAATCTGGCTTTTGCAGCCTAGGGGAGCTGGTCAAAGCCAAATAGTCTCACCCGACTATTTAATCTTAAAACATACAGCCTCACCTGGAAGTCAAATCTGCGACACCAAAACTTGTCTCAGATACCAGCACCCCGCCAATCTGGCATTTGCAGCCTAGGGGGAGCTAGTCAAAGCCAAATAGTCTCACCCGACTATTTAGTATTAAAACATACAGGGAACAAGTCAAAGCCAAACAGTCTCACCCCGACTTTTGCATTTTAAAACATACAGCCCCATCTGACCGCCAAATTTGCTTTAGCAAAACTTGTCTCAGATACCAGGGGCCCTGCCAATCTGGCTTTGCAGTCTAGTGGAGCTAGTCAAAGCCAAATAGTCTCACCCGACTATTTAGTCTTAAAACATACAGCCTCACATGGAGTCAAAACTGCTTTACCAAAACTTTGTCTCAGATACCAGCACCCCTCCCAATCTGGCATTTGCAGCCCTAGGGGAGCTAGTCAAAGCCAAATAGTCTCACCCGACTATTTAGTCTTAAAACATACAGCCTCAAATGGAAGTCAAAACTGCTTTCACCAAAACTTGTCTCAGATACCAGGAGCACCGGCAATCTGGCTTTTTTGCAGCCTAGGGGAGCTAGTCAAAGCCAAATTGTCTCACCCGACTATTTAGTCTGAAAAACATACAGTCTCACCTGGAAAGCAAAAACTTTTTACAAAAACTTGTCTCAGATACCAGGAGCCCGGTCACTTGGCATTGCAGCCTGGGGGCAGGTCAAAACCAAATAGTCTCACCCGACTTTGCATTTTAAAACATACAGCCCCATCTGGCCGCCAAAACTGCTCTAGCAAAACTTGTCTCAGATACCAGGAGCCCTGCCAATCTGGCTTTTGCAGCCTAGGGGAGCTAGTCAAAGCCAAATAGTCTCACCCGACTTTTCCATCTTAAAACATACAGCCTCACCTGGAAGTCAAAACTGCTTTTACAAAAACTCTTCTCAGATACTAGGAGCCCTGTCAATTTGGCATTGCAGCTTAGGGAGGTAGTCAAAGCCAAATAGTTTCACCCCGACTATTTAGTCCTAAAACATACAGCCTCACCTGGAAGTCAAAACTGCTTTAGCAAAACTTGTCTCAGATACCAGGAGCCCTGCCAATCTGGCTTTTGCAGCCTAGGGGAGCTGGTCAAAACAAATAGTCTCACCCGACTATTTAATCTTAAAACATACAGCCTCACCTGGAAGTCAAATCTGCGACACCAAAACTTGTCTCAGATGCCAGCACCCCTGCCAATCTGGCATTTGCAGCCTAGGGGAGCTAGTCAAAGCCAAATGGTCTCACCCGACTATTTAGTCTTAAAATATACAGGGGAACAAGTCAAAGCCAAACAGTCTCACCCGACTTTTGCATTTTTAAAACATACAGCCCCATCTGACCGCCAAAATTGCTTTAGCAAAACTTGTCTCAGATACCAGGAGCCCTGCCAATCTGGCTTTTGCAGCCTAGGGAGCTAAGACAAGCCAAATAGTCTCCCCGACAATTTAGTCTTAAAACATACAGCCTCACTGGAAGAAAATTGCCACCCAACCAAATAAACGTGATACCAGGAGCCCCCAACAAGTCAAAGCCAAATAGTCTCACCCGACTTTTGCAGATTTAAAACATACAGCCCCATCTGCCGCCAAAACTGCTCTTAGCAAAACTTGTCTCAGATACCAGGGCCCCTGCCAATCTGGCTTTTGCAGCCTAGGGGAGCTAGTCAAGCCAAATAGTCTCACCCCGACAATTTGGTCTTAAAACATACAGCCTCACCTGGAAGTCAAAATTGCTTCACCAAAACTCCTCTTATATACCAGGGCCCGCCAATCTGGCTTTTGCATCCTAGGGGGGCTAGTCAAAGCCAAATAGCCTGGCTGCCAAATTTGCTTTAGCAAAAACTTGTCTCAGATACCAGGAGCCCTGCCAATCTGGCTTTTGCAGCCTAGGGGGAGCAGCTCAAAGCCAAATAGTCTCACCCGTCTATTTAGTCTGAGAACATACAGCCTTACCTGGAGTCAAAACTGCTTCACTGAAAAACTTGTCTCAGATACCAGGGCACCGGCCAATCTGGCTTTTGCAGCCTAGGGGGGCGGTCAAAGCCAAATTGTCTCACCACGACTATTTACTCTGAAAACATACAGTCTCACCCGGAAGCAAAACTGTTTACAAAAACTTGTCTCAGATACCAGGAGCCCGGCTCAATTTGGCATTGCAGCCTAGGGGTGCTGGTCAAACTAAATAGTCTCACCCCTGATTATCTTAAAACATACAGGGGAAAAAGTCAAAGCCAAATAGTCTCACCCGACTTTTGCATTTTAAGACATACAGCCCCATCTGGCCACCAAAACTGCTCTAGCAAAACTGTCTCTGATACCAGGAGCCCTGCCAATCTGGCTTTTTAGCCCTAGGGGAGCAGTCAAAGAAAAATAGTCACCCGACTATTTAGTCTGAAAACATACAGCCTCACCTGGAAGTCCAAGCGCGACAAACTTTGTCCGATACCAGCACCCTGCCAATCTGGCATTTGCAGCCTGGGGAGCTGGGGTCAAAGCAAATAGTCTCACCCGACTATTTAGTCTTAAAACATACAGCCTTCACTTGGAAGTCAAAACTGCTTTCACCCAAAACTTGTCTCAGATACCAGAGCTAGGACAATCTGGCATTTGCAGCCTAGGGCAGCAGGTCAAAGCCAAATAGTACTCACTTGACCATTTAATCTTAAAACATACAGCCCTCACCTGGAAGTCAAATCTGCGACACCAAAACTTGTCTCAGATGCCAGCACCCCTGCCAATCTGGCATTTGCAGCCTAGGGAGCAAGTCAAAAGCCAACTAATCTCACCCGACTGATTAATCTTAAAACATACAGGGAACAAGTCAAAGCCAAATAGTCTCACCCGACTTTTGCATTATAAAACATACAGCCCCATCTGGCCGCCAAAAACTGCTCTAGCAAAACTTGTCTCTTATACCAGGGAGCCCTCGCCAATCTGGCTTTTGCAGCCTAGGGGAGCTAAGTTCAAAGCCAATAGTAATAGTCTCCTTCACCCTGACTTTTTAATCATTAAACATACAGCCCACTCACCCCTCACCTGAAGTCAAACTGCTTTATTGCAAAACTTGTCTCAGATACCCGGGACCCCTTGGCTCTGGCGGTTTGCAGCCTAGGGGAAGCTAATAAAAGCCAAAAGTCTCTTCCAGCCCGACTTTTTTCCATCTTTTAAAAACATACAGCCCCATCTGGCTCGCGCCAAATTTGCTTTTAGGCAAAACACTTTCTTCTGTCTCAGATACCAAGAAGCCACGCCAATCTGGCTTTTACGGAAGCCCTAGAATAGCAAGAAAAGTCAAGCCAAAATGGTCTCACCCGACTGATTAGTCTTAAAAACATACAGGGGAACAAGTCGGAAATAGTTCACCCGACTTTTGCATCTTAAAACATACCACAGCCCATCCACAAACACTTTTGTCTTCCAGATACCAGGAGACCCTGCCAAATCTGGCTTTGATTTTGCCCTAGGGGAGCTAGTGGAAGCCAAATAGTCTCACCCGACAATTCCATCTTAAAACATACAGCAGCCTCACCTGGAAACTTGACAAAACTCTTCTCTCAAATACCTAGGAGCCCGGTCAATTTGGCACGGTCTAGGGAGCAGCTCAAAGCCAAATAGTCTCACCCGTCTATTTAGTCTGAAAACATAGCCACTTGAAGTCAAACTGCTTCACCAAAACTTTAGAGCCAATCTGGCTTTTGCAGCCTAGGGGAGCTAGTCGTGCCAATTGTCCCACTGACTATTTACTCTGAAAACATACAGTCTCACCTGGAAATGCAAAACTGCTTTACAAAACTTGTCTCAGATACCCAGGGAGCTCCGGTCACACTTGGCACAGTATTTTAAAAGCTGGTCAAACTAAATATCTCCACCCGACTGATTAGCCCTTTAAAACATGTTAGGGAAAAATAAAAGCCAAATAGCGTCTCAAATCTGATCTTTGCATTTTAAGACATACGTGCCCCATCTGGCCACCAAAACTGCTCTAGCAAAACTTGTCTCTGATACCAGGAGCCCTGCCAATCTGCTTTTGCAGCCCTAGGGGAGCAAGTCCCGGCCGCAAATAACTCAATCTGGGACTGTTTAGGTCTGAAACATGCAGCCTCACCTGGAAGTCGGGTGCCAGTACGCCAAACTTGTCTCAGATACCAGCACCCCTGCCAATCTGGCATTTGCAGCCTGGGGGAGGCTAGGTGGTCAAAGCCAAATAGTCTCACCCGGGACTATTTTAGTCTTAAACATACAGCCCTCACTTGGAAGTCAAAACTGCTTAACGAAAACTGGTCTCAGATACCAGGAGCCAATGACAATCTGGCATTTGCAGCCTAGGGGCAGCAGGTCAAAGCCAAATAGTGTCACTTGACCATTTAGTCTTAAAACAGCAGCCTCACCTGGAAGTCAAATTCCAGGATACTAAAACTTGTCTCAGATGCCAGCACCCCCTCACATTTCGGACTTGCAGCCTTAAGGAGCAAGTCAAAACAAATAGTCTCACCAGACTGATTAGTCTTAAAACATACAGGGGAAACAAGTC